>VWZD01010449.1:20076-33268 GCA_013396695.1 Sakesphorus luctuosus | reverse complement strand
AGTTACAGTAAGGATAAAACCCCCATTCAAAGGGGGTTTTTTAAGCAGTATTTGATTATTGATTATTTTATATTACACTGTCAGTCTTCAATAACATGGTAATACCAAATTCCTTCAGTACAAGTGAAAACAATGCAATGTGTTTGTTCAGCACTGTGATATTGGGAATATTTGCCATGGACCCCTCACTGCAATGAGTTGCACAATTAATCAAGAAGAAATTATTAATAAGATTTTTACAGAGTATGTTGCAAGGGGGTGGAACTCACCTTAAGGTAAGTCTGGAATGGGTGGAGAGGTGTAGCCCAAATTTGCTATTTTAGTGAGAGGATGAAACAATAAAAATACTTTTGTGTGTGTTCTAACAGTGTAACATGATTGGATTATTCTCAGAATTTGGTCATTTCCACCTCAAACAAACACAGTATTCATTGGAGGGGAGTTTGCATAAAGATTTATGTGTGCAATCCCAATCTTACAAACTATTTAGCTGTTTTACCACTTAAAGTTTTGGCTTTAAAGGCTNGAAGACTTAAAACTCTATTACAATCAAGATTTGGCTACAGCAACATTCAAGTGTTGATATTTCCTTTTTTCAGTTGTTACCTGTACTTTGGATTTCTCTGTCCCTATTTTTAGAAGTGTTTACAGATCACCTTTGGGCTTGATTTTGCATGTATAACAAAGTGTAATTAAATCCTCTTTTGGCCAATATCCTCTAGACATTAATTAGCACTAGGTTTGAAAGCTGCTTGTAGCAAAGCTCTTAACTTGTAGACTGCATAGCTTTCATTAAGGAAGCCAGAATGTACCATATGTAAAAATCCTTTAATTAGGAAGGTGGGAGATGCAGATTGATGTGTTTTATTTTGGCATTTGTCACACAGATTTCTATGGGAAGCCTCTGCCCCCTCTGACCCTGCGCCAAAGACCCAACAGTGACACCCACGATGTCATTGCTTAACTGCATCACAAACAGAATTGAAAATGAAAAGAATTCCATCAGAAACATCTTTTTTTTTACCCATGAAGGAAATGTTTTTAAATGACACTTTATGAGCATGTTGCAGAATAACTTGGTGACACTTAAACATGGAGTACTTAGTTGGTCGGACTTTGTTCCTTCCCATCACCAGCTCTTCTTCAGGGTTTGGCAGGAGGTCAGGCAAAGTCTGTGTGTCCATGGATGGCCATATGAACATGGTACTGAATATTTATTTGGTTTACTTGTGAGAATACAGAGCTGTAAACCTGAAGAAAAACACCTTCAAGCTGATTGTACCTTCCCATCGAGACCTTCCTCCAGGTGCTGTGCAGACAGTGGTATTTTTTCAGCTGATAAATTATTTTGTAAGATTCCTGTATGATAGGGGGACTAGAGAAAGGCTAAATAAATATTGAGTATATTTTTTTACCTTTTTTAAAAAGATTTGAGAGTTTGAGTGGACATGTGTACCTACTACCAATGAAGTGATACCTGGAAAGCTGATGGTCAAGTGCACACACACACAGTGTGTTTGATGGCAATTAATCCTTTATTAGGGATAAATCCCTAATATTAGGGATCCTTTATTAGGGATAAATCCTTAATATTAGGGATAAATCCCTAATAAAGAATTAATTACCAGCTGCAGGTTTCATATTTCTGGCAATCTGAAGCAGAGGTTAAGATAGAAAGTTTAAAATTAAATGCATTTTATACAAAATATTGTTATTTAAACTGTCTAAAAGTTTTCCTATCTGGTGTTTTCTCTGTTTTGTTAACTGAGTTTGACATAGGTAATAAATTCTGTGGAAAAAAATAGAGTTGAATATTGTCTTGACTACTACAACACACAAGAAAATTGCACCCAGTGGAAGTTTTGCACTAATTGAGTCATGAATTTTTGATTGAAAACTGAATCAAGCAATATACAGATCAGCTCTAACAGGTTTCAATCTGGATAATGCTAAAATACCATCCTGAAAACTAAAAAAAAAAAAAAAACCACCAGGTTTTTAAGGGTTTATACAATAGTTCCATGTAGTGTGTTTATTTAGATTAAAATTTATATACAGANTAATAAGATTTTTACAGAGTATGTTGCAAGGGGGTGGAACTCACCTTAAGGTAAGTCTGGAATGGGTGGAGAGGTGTAGCCCAAATTTGCTATTTTAGTGAGAGGATGAAACAATAAAAATACTTTTGTGTGTGTTCTAACAGTGTAACATGATTGGATTATTCTCAGAATTTGGTCATTTCCACCTCAAACAAACACAGTATTCATTGGAGGGGAGTTTGCATAAAGATTTATGTGTGCAATCCCAATCTTACAAACTATTTAGCTGTTTTACCACTTAAAGTTTTGGCTTTAAAGGCTCTGCTTTTGCAGACTTTTTTTTTTTTTACAGCTTCCCTTCCTAGGAGTGTGTTACCCTTTTATTTTAGTCCTTACCAAAAATAAATCAATGGAAGTCTTTACTAAAAATAAAGCTAAATATGGTGTGATAACAAAATTTGAGAAGTTAAATGTCAGCTGTTGGTACTTTCCCATGAACTGTGTGTGCTATATGTTGGGAGTGTGGACACTTTGCATCATTTTTGATTTTGCTTTTAAAGTAAATCTCACCAATATGTGACCAAAGTACTAAAAATGTTTTATACAATTTTGTCTATGCTCTGTAATTTAGTATGATGGGGGGTTTTTTCAGTAATTTATACTACCATGTCTTTTTATTTGCTCAAGATGACATTTATGTATAGAATAAAACTCGTGCACACCATCAACATGTTTCCTGTATTATCATAAATTTACAATATTTTGGAAGCAAGTATAGTCATAAATATTTAAGGGCTGCAAGTCCCACTTACATTGATAAAAGCACAAAGTAGAGACCTTATAGATAGAATTTTTGCATATTTTTGTGACAGAAATGTGGTTAAATTCAGAATATATTGATAGATTGGCACTAAGTTATGTGTATGTGTGTACAGATAAAGTGCTTTGATAGTGCCCTTAATATCTGAGAGGGAACAAGTTGCACAGCTGTAAATTGAGAGGTAATTATTGCACAAATTAGAAGGTTTGGTCAGATTTTGATGCTTTTTGTTGTCTATAATATTACTGTCAAAATGTATCAGTGCCTTCAGCTGAGAGTATTTGTACCTAAATTAAGGAGTGGGAAGAACACAGAAATGCCCTCTATAAACAGAACATTTTGCATTATCTGTGCAACATTTTAAATACATTTCAGACAAAATATTTTTAAAGTTAAGTTCAATGTATCTTCTAAGATAAGGAATGATAATTTTCATGAGCTGAATTAATGTGAAAGAGAATCAGTGCTTCAAAATAAGCTGTTCTGGTTGTCTTCCCTTTTGGTGAAATAAAACCTGGAATCCACAAAGAGACCTTACTCATTGATTTAAAGGTTTTAAATGCAAAATAATAACTATAATTGTACTGTTCAAAGATACGTGGCTTCTGGCTGAGCTTTATAAAGGCTGTGGTGGTTGTATTTTTCTTCAATCTCCAAGAACAGGAACTGTTTTATCCTCTGGAGGCCCCTCTGTCACTTCAAAATGGATTTCTCAGTGTTGCTATTTCAGATGGTTTCTGAAATAAGGTTGCTGGGAGTGGTCCCATGGCAATTTTTTTTTTCTCCAGTAGAAACCAGTATATTTCCTGAAAATGGTTATTTTTGGATCTAAGGATGTCACATTACAGAAGATTGATGGACAGTAACAAAGTAAGCAGCATAGGCTTATTTTTTTCCTTTGAGTAAGATTCAAGCAGTATTTTTTCCTGTTATAAATATATATATTATAAAACTAAGTGTAATTTGAGATAGGTTTATTTTAGGATAGAAGACTCTTAATTGGTTGGGGCTTTTTTTCTGTTTTCTCCCCCTACTGTTCACATAAAGTGTATTTTCTTACTTAGCCTTGCTCTGATGGCCTCTCTTTTCTGTCCACAAGGCTTGGAGGATGCTGATTGTGCTGCAGTTATTTCTGAATATTTAATTGCTAATTTTAACTGGCTAATTTGAAGTCATTTCAACCATCCTCCACCCTCTGAAAGTATGAGGACACAACAGGGGAAAACCACTGTGTTGTTTTCCTTCGCTTTCCTGACATGCTCAGGAAATACAAGTGTGAAATACAAGTGTGAAAGATGGTAATTTATTTTTAAAGGAAGGGTGTTACACCTAAAGAGAATTGTGGACTGAGAGATAGTGGAGTTGTAGAGATCCAGTGGGTCAGAAACAAGGTACAGCGTGTGGTTTGTGGTTTAACAGGGCACCTGGACATACTTGGCATGGCAGGAATAGTTGCTTAGGTGACAGAAATGGCAGGTTTGGGTTGGTTTTTATTAGGAGCAGGAGCCTGCCCTTCCAAACATGCTGCAGTCTGTCTGCCCAGTCAGTCTGTGTTGTCAGCAGAGAGATACAAGTTGCCAGCAGTGTTGTTTTTTTTTTCCTGTTGCAGGTTGTCTGTGATGGTTGGTGTTGCCATGAACTGTTTAACAGAAGTTCTTTCTTTGCTTCTGCTGCCATCAAATCTTGCTCTTTTTTTTTTTCAGACACAGCAGCAACTCTGGTGGCACCATCTGCCACATAGAGCCCTTGATTTAGGGGAAGGGGACCCAGCATAATTTTTTTATTGGTACAGTAAAATTCAATTATTGTATGTCTTTTCTTCTAGGGAAATGGCCTTCGCAGAATTACAACCACTGAGGGCTGGGCTTTGTATACCAGTTTTGTTCTGGATCTGTTGGTACAACTCATTTATCAAAAAGCCTTTTAGGTTTACTTTCACATTTGACACGTAGGTGGTGCCTGTTTTGCCTACAGGCCCTTTGTCACAATGCTGATTGAAACATTTTAAATAAGCTTTCAAGTGTGCTGGTAATCTGCATGAGGTTAGCAGAAATGTTCTTAGCCTTCATTAGCTGGTGCCTGAAACTCAAATATTTATCTTTAGGATATCACTCCTGCCTTTACCTTTGCACCCCTTTGCAGTCTGGACCTCAGAGGCCAGTCCAGCCTGCAGAAGCTGCGTGGGGAAAGGCTTAATTAAAACTACAGTGAGGGGGTGGGCAAATGCTGATGGACAAACAAGCTATGGAGAGAGGGAGGGTCTGTGCTGACCTCATTTTGCCAGGCTAGAGATCATAGAATCCTAGAATGGATTGGGTTGGAAAAGACCTCCGAGATCATCAAGTCCAACCCTTGGGCCAACTCCAGTCCCGTCACCAGATCATGGCACTCAGTGCCACGGCCAAGCTCAGCTGAAAAACCTCCAGGGATGGGGAATCCACCCCCTCTCTGGGCAGCCCGTTCCAATGCCTGAGCACTCTCTCTGCAAAGAAGTTTTTTCCCATCTCCAACTTCAATTTCCCCTGGCAGAGCTTGAGCCCCCCGTGCCCCCTTGTCCTATTGCTGAGTGCCTGGGAGAAGAGACCAACCCCCACCTGGCCACAACTTCCCTTCAGGCAGTTCCAGACAGTGCTGAGGTCACCTCTCAGCCTCCTCTTAGCCAAGAGAGCAAGATGCCCGTCCTTGCAGGAGGAGTTTGAAGTCTCTGTTGTTCTGTTCACGTGATGTGATCAGGCAGACACGGTCCAAGCATGTTGGCAGCCTCAGATGGCAGTGCTGCTGAACCAGTGCCAGCTGAGCTGGGGTCCAGTGGTTCTCCTGGTTCCTGTTTCCATAGAATGGCTTATCTGAAAATGTGTGTAAGATGTTTGTTTGTCTGAGCAGCTTTCAATTCTCTATCAGTTTTCCATGGAAGTGGCAGTGGGTTAAGCTGGAGCTGATCTCCAGTGTGGTTCAGAGGAGGTTGCTGAGCAGCTGAAGAGTATTTGCAAAACCTGGGCCAGCAACGAAACAAGGTCTGGTGACAAGGCAGTGGCAGAAGCCTGGAACTGGGATGGGATGGGATGGGATGGGATGGATAACAGCAACTCCTGGGAGGCAGGTGCTGAAAGGAGGATCAGTTTTGTAAGTTGAGTAAGTGAGAGTCCAGTTGCTGCCTAATCCTGGTTCATCTCCTGGAGAGCCAGAGGAGTCAGGGTGGGCAGTACAGTAAAAAAAAAAAACCAAAACAAAAACCACAAAGAGGCCAGAACTAAATAAAACCCAAAACAAAGACAAAAAAAAACCCAACTAACCCCAAATCCAAACCCACCATCACCAAAAAACCAAAACAAAACCACAAAAAAACCCCACAAAACCAAAAAACCCCAAACCAACCAACAAACAAAAAACCAAAACCAAAACAAAAACCCCCAAACAAACAAAAAAAAAGCCAAAACAAAAAACCAAACCAAACCAAAAAAACAAACCCCAAAGAAACAGAAGTTAGGAAGTATAGTGATAGGACAAGGAGTAACGTGCACAAATTACAAGGGGAAATTTAGGCTAAACATTAGGAAAGCGTTTCTCGCTGAGCGGGTGGCGGGACAGTGGCACAGGTTTCCCAGGGTGGCTGTGGATGCCCCGCCCCTGTCGCTGGTCAAGGCCAGGCTCGATGGGACCTTGAGCACCCTCGTGCAGTGGGAGGTGGGTCGGTCCTGGATGCTCTTTATTTACGGTCCCTTCCCACACGATCCCAGCCCCGGTCCCGCCCCTGCAGTTCCCGGCTGTGCCGCGGGGGGGGCGCGGCGGCCCCGCCGGGGGGGCGATGCGGCTGCGGGCCCCGCTCTTGCGCCTCCGCGCTGCGGCCGCGGCCGGGCGGGCTCCGGGGCAGGTGAGGGGGGACCCGGGCCGCGGGAGGAATAACCCGGGAGGGCCGGGAGAGGGCAGGGTGACCCCGGAGAGCCGGGGCTGTGTCGGCGGAAGCGCGGCGGGAGCAGCGCTCGGCCCCTTCCTGCGCGTCCCGGCGGCAGCGCCGCTGGCGGTCCCTCCTCGCTCCCGGCGCGGGCATTTCCTTTGCGTTGTGCTAAAGGAAAGCTGACGGTGCCGAAAGAAAACTGCCGGTGCCCAGCCCTGCTGGCCGGGCAATGCCCCCCGGGATGGACTCGGTGCCCGATGAAGCGGGAGGCACCGGGAGGGAGTTCCTTGGGATTCCCCTTCCGACACGTGTTCCCAGGGCACCGGCAATTCCTTGGGATTCTCTTTCCGACACGTGTTCCCAGGGCACCGGCAATTCCTTGGGATTCTCTTTCCGACACGTGTTCCGAGCGCATCGGCAGTTCCTTGGGATTCTCCTTCCGACACGTGTTCCCAGGGCACCGGCAATTCCTTGGGATTCTCTTTCCGACACGTGTTCCGAGCGCATCGGCAGTTCCTTGGGATTCTCCTTCCGACACGTGTTCCCAGGGCACCGCAAAAAGCTGCTGCGTGCCCTTGGGCAGGGATATCCAGCGATATTTGGCTATTTGCCTTTGGGGGTTTCCTTAAGAACAGCGCAAGTTTGCGTAAAAGCGAAAGTTCTTCCCCCCGCTCCTTAAATACAGAATGTTCGTAGGTTAAATCCCCCAAAGTTCTGGTTACTCCTGGGATAATTTTGCAGCTTAACTCCAGTTGTCTCCCGCCACGAGTCAGATTAATTCTTTGGGTTAATTATAGGGATACACTTTGGGAGGGGTGATCACAGCACCACATCATCATCATGCCTTGCTTATTTTGCTGCTGGTACATCAGACTCCCAGGGAGCTCTGGATTGTTTGCAGAGGGGATATGGAGGGATATAATCCACAGCCTTTGACCGATCTGTTCACAGGGAAGGGAGCAAAGTGTGCTCTGGTTTATCTTGTTCACTGAAATTCCTGTTAGTCCTTGGTCTGATGTGATCTTTATATTTGAGCATCCTTACCAAGGTGATAAAATGGTGTGGGGTTTTTTGTTTGTTTGTTTGTTTTTAATTAATTCTAATGAGAACTAGGAAGGGTTTAATTTGTTTGTTTGTACTATCTTCTTTTTTTTCTTCCTTTCCCCAAAGCTGGAACATAAACCCAAAGGGAAACTTCAAAAGCAGATCTGTGGAGTTGTTCTGGATCACTTTGAGAAGCAGTACAGGGCAGAACTGGGGAGTGCATGGAGCAGTGTCAGGTCTGTTGGTTTGGGGACGTGGGGAAGGGAGGGGAGAGGTGAAGAATTGATATTAATGACACACGTGATGAAGGCTGTCACTTAATTTGGGTCTTGATCACACTGCCACCAAAGAATGGAACCTGAGATGAGCTCAGTTGGTTAAAACTTGGCTGTAATAACACCAAGGTCATGGGTTCAGTCCCCTGTGTGGGCCATTGACTTAAGAGTTGGACTCGATGATCTTTGGGGGTCCTTTCCAACTCATAATAGTCTGGGATTCTGTGATTTGTCAAGTTAATCAATAGCTTTTCCTTTTCCCCCCCAGAGATGTGCTGACATCCCCACTGTGCTGGCAGCACGCCCTGCTGCTCAACAGGTTCAGCCAGAGCCCTGACCTGGAGAGGAGCCTGAGCGAGCAGGGATATCACCCTGCCTTCCCAGGGCCTCTGCCCTACCTTCCAGCGGGTCTGAAGTGTTACCTGAGGAGAAGCCCTGGCAGATTCCCTGCCCAGAAGCACCAGGCTGGCAGGCTCAAGGACTATTACCTGCTGAACGCGGCGTCGCTGCTGCCGGTGCTGGCCTTGGAAGTGGGAGATGGGGAAGCTGTTCTGGATCTCTGTGCTGCCCCAGGGGGCAAAGCAGTGGCCATCCTGCAGTGTGCATGCCCAGGTGAGGTACCAAAGGGCTGTTCCTGGCACTGCCATCCCAGCTGGGCCTGTTTTCTGGCCATCTGTGTGAGGCTGAGCTGGCAAAATGCCAACTGCCCAACAGAGAGAGAGGGAGAGAGAATCCACCACCCAGCCAAGGGAAAAGGAGACACAGGAAAAAACCAAAACCCAGAATAGAATCATAGAATGGATTGAGTTGGAAAAGGCCTCCGAGATCATCAAGTCCAACCCTTGGGCCAACTCCAGTCCCTTTACCACATCATGGCACTCAGTGCCACGGCCAAGCTCAGCTGAAAAACCTCCAGGGATGGGGAATCCACCCCCTCTCTGGGCAGCCCATTCCAATGCCTGAGCACTCTCTCTGCAAAGAAGTTTTTTCTGCTCTCCAACTTCAATTTGCCCTGGCAGAGCTTGAGCCCCCCCGTGCCCCCTTGTCCTATTGCTGAGTGCCTGGGAGAAGAGACCAACCCCCACCTGGCCACAACTTCCCTTCAGGCACTTCCAGACAGTGCTGAGGTCACCTCTCAGCCTCCTCTTCTCCAGCACAAACACCCCCAGCTCCCTCAGCCTCTCCCCACAGCACTTGTGCTCCACTCCCTTCTCCAGCCTCGTTGCTCTTCTCTGGCCCCGCTCCAGCCCCTCAATCTCTTGCCTCAACTCAGGGGCCCAGAACTCAACACAACACTCAAGGTGTGGCCTCCCCAAGGCAGAGTCCAGGGGAAGGCTCACTGCCCTGGGCCTGCTGGCCACGCTACTTTGGATCCAGGCCAGGATGCCAATGGCCTTCTTGGCCACCTGGGCACACTCTTGGCTCCTCTTGAGCTTCCTGTCCCTCAGTCCCTCCAGTTCCCTTTCTGCCTGGCTTCTCTCCAGCTACTCTGTCCCCAAACCCCAAAACCTATAAGAAGCTTGCTACTTCAATATACAAAAGCAAGACAATTAAAACCAGAATATGATATAATTCATAGATATACAAATGTGAGGAAAAAAACAAGATAACAACAACATCTACTGAGTCACCCAACCAAATAATACAGATTCCAACCACCCAAACCCCACAAAACCTCCCAAAAACTCTTCCAGAGAAACTCCCAGCAAGAGAGGAGAAAATGAACCAGCAAATGTTCCCTCCCTTTATAACAGAGCGGGGATGGGGCAAGGCCTGATCTCGGCAGGGCAGGGCAGGGCAGGGCAGGGCGGCCTCAGGGGCTCGGGCAGAGACCAAAAGAGACAGAAGCTCCACCTCCCTCTCTTTTTATACTTCTTGACACTTTGGGATGATGTCAGATGATATGAAATATCTCTTTGGTTGCTTAAGTCAGGTGATGTTTGTCCCTTCTGATCTCTGTCACATCCTCTGGGCCTGCGGAACTGAGGCCTGGCTGAGGCCTAAAGCCAAAACTACCACAGCATGATTCACGTTGTGGGGAAAAAACCCAAAGAGATGAGTTTAGTTGGTTAAAACGTGGTTGCAATAATGCCAAGGTCATGGGTTCAATCCCCTGTGTGGGCCATTGACTGAAGAGTTGGACTCAATGATCCTTGGGGGTCCCTTCCAACTCAGAATAGTCTGGGATTCTACTGATATTCCAAACAGTTCCACCCTAATAAGGTTTCTATGAAGTCAGTTTACCTAAAAGAGAATGAAAAATGTAGAAGTTACTTAAACAGGCAAAAAGCTCTGTGGGTTTTTTTTCCTCCACTGATTCCCTTATTACTTCTCCAGAAGTTACTTAAAGTCACGTAGATTTGTCGCCACAGGGATGTAAATAATCTGCAGTCTTAGAATAAACTTCTTTTTTAATTTTCCTCTGCTGTCTCTTTGGCCAGTGCTATGCAAATATTGTAAGTAAATTTAAGGGTTCTGATGTAAACCAGAGCATGGCAAATTAAATGAGCAAGATGCAGGCAGAGGGAGAAAGGTTATAATGAGGAATTGTCCTTTCAAATGGTTTTAAAAAAAAAGCCCAACCCATTTTTATCCCCTGGCTGCTTCTGAAGGGACCAAATTGTTGAGGAAAATGTAAGGAATTTAATTCTTAATACACCTCAGTGAATGCTAAAATGTACTGCATTGTGTGTGGCAAACCTGTTCGAGGGCACCTTTTATAAAAAAATTTCTAATTTTATAAAATTAGAAACCCAGAATTAAAGGGAAAATATTCTGTGTTTCTGGTGTGGGAACAAATTACTGTTTCTTTTGAAAGGGTAAGTACTCTGGCTACATTGCTAAAAGTAAGTGTGACCAAAAGGCTGCTGTTAAAACACTTCTAATTTAATTTTCAAATAAATAAAGGCTTGGACTGCTTGGTTTAGGATGCACAAAATTGATGCTTTATTTATTTGAAAGGTAATTAAATAATAAAGGATGTAGATGTCATTTAGACAGTAGCTCAAGAGCCCAGAAAGGCACTCAGTGGTTGTTGTTTCACTGTGAAATGTATTTCTACAGGAATATTCATCAGGAAATATTTGTGGCTTGCTCTGCAGAAAAATGTTGAAATTCAGTTAATTTATAAAAATTCAGTAGAATTCTATAAAGTGCAGTAACAGGCACAGAAGGTGTTGGCTCTGTGCTAGTCACAACAGAGCAGGAGAACTTCTGAAATCAGCCCTAACTCATTTTGGTTTTAAACAAAACAGGAAAAAAAACATAAAGATTTGTCTTTGGGTGTTTATTTCTCTTTTTTTTTAATTTTCTAAGGCCAGTTTCACTGTAATGAATATGATGGTTTGAGGTGCAGATGGTTGGAACAGACAATGGAATCCTTCATCCCAGAACCTTTGCTGAACTTGATAATGGTCTCTAAACTGGATGGGAGAGAGATTGGAGATCTGAAGCCTGAATTATATGACAAGGTAACATTATTATTAGGGGATTGAGTCCATCATCAGCAAATTTGCTGATGACACCAAGTTGGGAGGGAGTGTCGACCTGCAGGAAGGCAGGAGGGCTCTGCAGAGGGATCTGGATAGACTGGAGAGATGGGCTGATTGCAATGGGATGAAGTTCAACAAGGCCAAGTGCAGGTCCTGCCCTTTGGCCACCCCAAGCCCTGCAGCGCTCCAGGCTGGGCACAGAGTGGCTGGAGAGCAGCCAGGCAGAAAGGGACCTGGGGGGACTGAGGGACAGGAAGCTCAACAGGAGCCAAGAGTGTGCCCAGCTGGCCAAGAAGGCCAATGGCATCCTGGCCTGGATCCAAAGTAGCGTGGCCAGCAGGCCCAGGGCAGTGAGCCTTCCCCTGGCCTCTGCCTTGGGGAGGCCACACCTTGAGTGTTGTGTTGAGTTGTGGGCCCCTGAGTTGAGGCAAGAGATTGAGGGGCTGGAGCGGGGCCAGAGAAGAGCAACGAGGCTGGAGAAGGGAGTGGAGCACAAGTGGTGTGGGGAGAGGCTGAGGGAGCTGGGGGTGTTTGTGCTGGAGAAGAGGAGGCTGAGAGGTGACCTCAGCACTGTCTGGAAGTGCCACATCAGGGAAGTTGTGGCCAGGTGGGGGTTGGTCTCTTCTCCCAGGCACTCAGCAATAGGACAAGGGGGCACGGGGGGCTCAAGCTCTGCCAGGGGAAATTGAAGTTGGAGATGGGAAAAAGCTTCTTTGCAGAGAGAGTGCTCAGGCATTGGAATGGGCTGCCCAGAGAGGGGGTGGATTCCCCATCCCTGGAGGTTTTTAAGGTGAGCTTGGCCGTGGCACTGAGTGCCATGATCTGGTGACGGGACTGGAGTTGGCCCAAGGGTTGGACTTGATGATCTCGGAGGGCTTTTCCAACCCAATCCATTCTAGGATTCTGTGATTCTTTTTATTCCCATATTGCTCTCTTTTTAATTTTCTTTTTCCTTTTTTTGTTTTTTCTGGCCCCCATAAAAATACCTGAACAAAGTGATGTAGAGGATTTGTAGAGCCCGTGGAAACATTTTGTGAAGCCTGTTGTGCATTTATTCCTGTGCTGGGTGATGTTTTCCATTCAACCTTGGCAGTGAATTCTGCAAACTTTGTAACTTTATTATTTGCTGATGTGTAATTAGAAACAGGAGGGGACCAAGTGAGAGCCACTTAGAGCTTCCTTTTGGAGCAGTAATTTCTCACCTCCCCACCTGATAACTCAGTTAAAAACATCTCCAAATAATAATTGGATCATTTCACCTTTGAAAATGGAAATAAAAATGGTGTTTGTAAGTGTTTTTAAAAATAAGTTGAATAGATTTTTGTCGCAGAAATTGAGTTTTATTTGCTTTTATTAATTGTTTAGGTGCTGGTTGATGCTCCTTGCTCAAATGACAGAAGTTGGTTGTTTTCTTCTGATACCCATCAAGCTGCACTGAGGCTGATGAGAAGGAAGGAGTTATCGTGGCTACAGTTCCAGCTGCTGAGGTGAGAAGGGGCAAAGAAAGCTCTTAAAGCAGCTTTTTGTAATTAATAAATTGTACTATAGAAATAAAAATTTCAAATATAAATATATAAAATATACATATAAAATATAAAATGTAAAAATATGAAATATAAGTATTAAAG
>VWZD01010449.1:0-19770 GCA_013396695.1 Sakesphorus luctuosus | reverse complement strand
AAATATGAATATATAAAATATAAAATATAAATATATAAAATATAAAATAAAAATTACATGGTGGGGAGAAGATTTTTCATCGTTTAATAAACAAACCCAGGATGCACTGTGCAAATGATGTAAAGAAGCTGCTTTTTTAGGATAACCAGCCCTTGTGGGTCATGTGGATATGGAAATCTGGGAGGGGTGAGATCAGCAGTGAGGTCAAAAATTAGAACAACATGAGGTGTGGGGGGGAGAGAGGATTATTTGTTTATTTTTTAGAACATCCAGACAATAATTCAAGCCAAGGCTGTCCTGTATTCCACATTGTAATGGTACCAGCCACAGGTTGGCATTTGGGGAGCATTTAGAACTCCAGGATTTTTCCCATTGGGAAAAAAATAATCAGCTCTCAACAGAACCTTCTAAACTTGAATGTTATTTGCAAAGTAACAGCCACGCCTGAAGTCCATCTGTCAAAGCAGATTGAGGGGAAAAATAACATATTACAGAAAAAAAAGCAGAAAGTTTTTATGGAAAGTTCCCATTGCAGCAGTTCAGGAAAGCTTTGCATGACTTGCAGTTGAAAAAGGGCTGTGATTTATAACAGAAATATGAGTATCTTATTGCAGTAATGCATCATGTCACCCATTTCCCTTGGAGAAATCAATCACATTTAAAGCACTGACCTGTTTCTGGTTTCCCTTTTCAATATCTGACATTTAAAATCCAATTTGGGAACCCATAGCAAAAGAAAGCATATATATCATGCAGAGAAATTTGGGGGATTTGCATAAATCATTCCTGATTGTGATCCTGGAGAACTCATGACAGCAGGAACCTTGTGTTTGTTTTTTTGTTTTTGTTTTTTTTATTAAATATATATTCCTGTCAGCCCAAATCAGATTTAATTGAATTATTCCTAAATCAAGAGAAAGCTTTCTGTTGAAAATACATTTTACTCCAGCAACAGTAATAAGAATTAGATTCCTAAGGACAAAGTACAAAATTTATTATATAAATTGTAGTAAAAGGATGGTAATTTCCCTCTTTATGCTCAACATGGATCTGAGCAGTTCTATAAATTGACCAACCTATTGCTGTGTGTCCTGGATTTTTTATTTTATTTTATTATTTTTAGGAAATAAATGGTTAATTTCAAGAGTTGGATATTTTGAGGGTTATTGGCTAAAATATTTGGTGTATAGTTGTCCACTGTATTGTTACTGTTCTTTTGGAATGAATTCCCAACCCTAAAGATGTCTCAGATCCCACAGGAAAGGGAAAAAGAAAGGGCTAAATATGACAAGAGCATTAAAAGTTTAGGACAACTAAAATTGTGGCATTGTACCCTATTCAAGATTCTGGTTTATGGCTCGGATACATAATTATAAATAAAAAAATGATTTTCAATCCCATTTCAAATAATTCCAGTGATGTTTTGGATGGCTGAACTTGGATTAATCCAGGCTGTCTCTGGTTTTTCCATTCAGGTGATCTGGTGCTTTATGCTCCCAGGTGTTACTTTAATATTAACATCTACTTTAATATTTAATATTTAACATCTTTAATATCCCTTCCAACCCAGGCCATTCTATGAAATATTATGTGATTTAAAGTCTAAGGGCCAAGCATTGTTTCAGTTCAGTAGTACTGTTAAATTGCAAATTAGAAGAATTAAATCAAAGTGGGGTTCTGTTTTTATTTCTATCAAGCCTAAAATTTGAGATTCCCTTCTTCTGAATTCAAGAAATGCTTCACTTTTATTCTGGTTTTTTTCTGGATCTGCTTGTGGGGAGAAACTGGGGACATCAAAGAGAAAAGTGAAGGGAGGAAAATCACACCCTGTTATTAATTAAATACACAGATGCTTCAGAGAAGGAAGAACTGGAAAAAGTGTTGGATTGGATGCAAGAATCTTCCTGCTCCAGTCTGTATAAAACCTGAAATGTAAATAAGTGCCATAAATGCTGAACAGCTGATTTTACAAGCAACGAGGGCACCACTGATTTGAAGGAAACTGAGATTGTAATGATTGTTAGCACCAAACCCAAAGCATCCCTGCTGAGTGCTGAAACCCCAGGACTGCAAATCTTCTTGTTATTTGGAGTGTTCATGCAGAAAACAAACTGCAAAGTCAGGGAGGAATATTCATTTCCTGATCCTAAATGCTAGCACAAAATACAGTGGTTCCCAAAAGCAAATTTCCCAATGTTTTCAGGCAGGAATTAAAGTTTGGAATGCCCATTATGGCTAAAATTTTAGGAGTGTGTCTGTGAACCCACATCTCTAATTTTCACATACCAGAGCAAACCAGCAGCTTGTAACTTCAGGCTTGTTCTATTTGTGTTCTGTGTTTTCACCAAAATAGTTTCTGTGATGTGGATTCATAGAATATGGACAGTCAGGGATTTATCTGTTGAGAAAAGATTCTGTTTCACATAGTGTAATAAATACTTGACTTGCTGGAAAAATCCTGATATTCCTCTTCCCACACTCGGTGCCATCTCTGTGTTTTCACTGAAATGCAGAGTTTTCCACATGTATCTAGGAGAGGAATTGTGTGCTCTTAGTTGATGGGGGGGATGTTTTTGTAGAGTGAAGGCAAAAACTGTGTTTATAAATATACCATCATATATTTGTCACTGCCATTTCTGCTTTGTGGAATGAATTGTGCAAAAAATTCCTTCACCACACTCTTCTTCAGCTCTTTCCCTGGAATTTTCCCCCCTTTGCTCCTCTGTAGCTGCCGAGTTAACCCTCTTATTGTCCAGAACTATCTAGTCCATCAGCTCCACTGGGAATTGTTTTAGAATTCCATCTGTTGGACCAACAGATCTTCTGTGGGTTGTGTGGAGGATACAATCCTTTAACCACTTTCTCTCTTAGAAAAGCTGAATAGTTTCTTCCAAACTGGGCACGTCCAGGGTGTCTTGCTGTGCCAACTGTGTTCATTCTCTGTGATGAAAACAGACTGACAACTGGGCAAGGAGATTTGGGGGTTTAATCTGAATTTCTGTGCTTGAATGGGGCATGTTTGTGCTGTGCCATTTCCCAAAACACTTGTGGTTGTGTTGTTGGAGGTTTGAACTTCTTTACAGAAGTGAGTTTGAATTCCTTCACCAAGAGTAAGTGCTCTGGCCATGGTTGTGGCTTCATGTTGTCTCCCATCACAGATATTAAAATACCTTCTGATTTTAAGGTTCCTTAAGCCTTTGGCAACATCCTGAGAGTAACTTGTGAATCAAGTTGCTTACGAGACAAAGTTTATTGAATGTATAAATAACTATGTAAGGAAATACATAGTCTACCCAGCAGTTGTTTTGGGGGTCACATATTTAAATGTAGACACAAACTCTGCTTTAATTCCACCTTCAGTCCTTACTGTGTGTGTTTCAGAGGCTATAAGGGAAACCTCTAACCCTAAAGTTGTGTGCCAGGGCCTGGAGTGGGCTTCAAAAGTCTGTCATTCTCCCTTCTGTAGCTGAGAAGGTTCTGCTTGGGTTATATATGTTTTTCTTGTAAATATTTAGTGTAATTTGGGAAGAGGGATGGACCTCTGAGAGTGTATAACATTCTGGGATTACTGAAATGGCCACACCGTGAGTGTTGTGTTCAGTTCTGGGCCTCTCAGTTCAGGAAAGAGATTGAGGGGCTGGAGCAGGGCCAGAGAGGGGCAACGAGGCTGGAGAAGGGACTGGATGTGGCACTGAGTGTCCTCTTAAACACCTCCAGGGACAGAGAATCCAACATGTCTTGATCCAACCCCACTGTGATCGCCAGCCCATGGCACGGAGTGATCACAGTAGGGTTGGAGCAAGGGTTGGACTTGATAATCTCAGAGTTCTCTTCCAACCCAACTGAGAAGAGCAAGGAGGCTGGAGAAGGGAGTGGAGCACAAGTGCTGTGGGGAGAGGCTGAGGGAGCTGGGGGTGTTTGTGCTGGAGAAGAGGAGGCTGAGAGGTGACCTCAGCACTGTCTGGAAGTGCCACATCAGGGAAGTTGTGGCCAGGTGGGGGTTGGTCTCTTCTCCCAGGCACTCAGCAATAGGACAAGGGGGCACGGGGGGCTCAAGCTCTGCCAGGGCAAATTCCAGTTGGAGATGGGAAAAAACTTCTTTGCAGAGAGAGTGCTGAGGGATTGGAATGGGCTGCCCAGAGAGGGGGTGGATTCCCCATCCCTGGAGGTTTTTCAGCTGAGCTTGGCCGTGGCACTGAGTGCCATGATCTGGTGACGGGACTGGAGTTGGCCCAAGGGTTGGACTTGATGATCTCGGAGGTCTTTTCCAACCCAATCCATTCTATGATTCTATGGAAGGTTTGTCACAGTGGGCCACATTTGTGGGTTTGGGTTGTTTGGTTTAGGGTTTTTTGCTGCCTGTGTGTACTTCTGTATACAGTTTACTTCAATCCAGGAGGAAAGGCAGTTCACTTTCAGGATTGTCCTGTAGCTACTGCATTTTTCTGAACTGCAAATCTCTCCACACAGCAAAGCTCAGAGAGGAGCAGAGGGAGTCCATGCTCAGGGTGTGGAGAGAGCACTTTTGTCTCTGTCTCCTCTCACCTCCTTCACTGCCCATCACAAAGCATTTTAAAAAATTGCTGTTTTGACACAGGAGGAAATTCTGTATCATTTTGACTTGGTTTGAAGATACAAAGACACAGGAGTGTGTCCTTGACATGTACTGGCTCTCAAACAGCTCCCAAAATGGTTGGCATTCTTTATTCTGATGAGACATTAACTTGCATATTGGGCAGAAATGCATCTCAGTTGCCAAAAGATGGCACTGTTGAAGTGTTGTATTGTATTAAAATTGCCCTAAAATATGTAATCTTTTTGCTTTCACATTGACAATGGTCGAGGGATTCACATAATTAATACAGACCCTTCCAATGGCATTCAACATAAACCCAAGCACAGGAGGAGGCTGGACATGCAGGTGCAACCTATAGTATGAAATATATATATTTTCTGCCCATTTTTAAAAGGGTATTTGAGACACCAAGACTTTTAGAATGAAAAAATGTCTAATTTTCTAATAAGTGGGAAAAATCCTCTTTTTATGTTCTGCCTAACTACATTTTAGTGGCTTGTAAGTGGTTTTTTTGGGGGTAAGAATTGCCATGTGGCTCTAGCATGGTCTTTTCTTCCCCTGAGATATTAAACAATAATACTGCTCTGTGTTCCCTAATTTAGTTAATATTTAGAAATAAACAAAAAAAAGCTTTAAAATAATATATTTGTTTAAAATTCATATCCTTTTCTCCTGTAATGCAAGGGGTTAGGATAAATTAATGCTTCTTTTGTGCCTCTGACCTCCAGAGTACAGTAAATGCCACAAGTAGACACACCCTGCAAAAATATAATATATTGCTAATGCTTTGGGGGTTTTATTTGTTTATTTGTTTGGCCTTTTATTGTCTGCTATCTACCAAAGTTGTGTTCAGCACCCCTGAAAAGAGCTGACTAAAGGAAAAATAGTTGTAGGGAAAAGTGAGCAAATCATGAAGCTCCAGAAAAGGTTTCCAGTGCTTTTAATGTTTGTTCTTTTTTTCTCCACATGAAGGTTGAAACCTTACAGTATTATTGCCTGTAAACAAGTAAAATTCCTTACAGTAAATACATGTACCTGAAATAAAATTATGACATTAACTAGATCTATGTTTAAACTAAATGTTATCTGTAGCACTAAAAGAAAAATAACTGCAGATTAACAACATTTCAGTAATGTGGTTTATTTTTAAGAAAGATATTATAATAAGAAGAGGCTGAAAAATAATACTTTAGGGTTTTTTGCATTTTTTTTAATCATTCTAGATTTGAAGCCCTTTTTTTAGAAGTTACAAAAGGAGTGTTGCTGCACTTGAAAGAGGGAGAGATACACTGATTACCCTTGCAGTGGGAAGGAATTCTCCTTAGGTATTTTAATTCAGGATTTAGGGTCAAAATAAAGGTACTTGACCTCACCTTTTGGGTCGTGGGCCAGGGAAGATTCATGTGCTGAGGAGGCTCAGGTGAGTTTGGATGTGAGAGTTTCAACTTTCACTCAGAGCTCTGTGCTGCTCTTTCCTCTGCTGGAGGAACCTGATGCCTTTGAAAATGTTGTCTTGAGTGGCTCTTACTGCAAGTATGGCAAGAAAAAAGACACTTACCAAGTGCCCAGGCTTTTAACCCTGTAACCAGTAGCTACAGCTACTTTTTTTTATATAGCTTTATCTTTGACATGGTAAAGTATTTTCTCACTTATGTACTTCCCTTATAGGCAGGAAAGCAGTTGCCATTATCTACTTTGTAAGTAAAATTATCAGGTATGCTAAAAATACATCTGAATTCACAGCATCATAGAATGGATTGGGTGGGAAAAGACCTCCGAGATCATCAAGTCCAACCCTTGGGCCAACTCCAGTCCCGTCACCAGATCATGGCACTCAGTGCCACGGCCAAGCTCAGCTGAAAAACCTCCAGGGATGGGGAATCCACCCCCTCTCTGGGCAGCCCATTCCAATGCCTCAGCACTCTCTCTGCAAAGAAGTTTTTTCTACTCTCCAACTTCAATTTGTCCTGGCAGAGCTTGAGCCCCCCGTGCCCCCTTGTCCTATTGCTGAGTGCCTGGGAGAAGAGCCCAACCCCCACCTGGCCACAACTTCCCTGATGTGGCACTTCCAGACAGTGCTGAGGTCACCTCTCAGCCTCCTCTTCTCCAGCACAAACACCCCCAGCTCCCTCAGCCTCTCCCCACAGCACTTGTGCTCCACTCCCTTCTCCAGCCTCGTTGCTCTTCTCTGGCCCCGCTCCAGCCCCTCAATCTCTTGCCTCAACTCAGGGGCCCACAACTCAACACAACACTCCAGGTGTGGCCTCCCCAAGGCAGAGGCCAGGGGAAGGCTCACTGCCCTGGGCCTGCTGGCCACGCTACTTTGGATCCAGGCCAGGAGCCCATTGGCCTTCTTGGCCACCTGGCCACACTCTTGGCTCCTCTTGAGCTTCCTGTCCCTCAGTCCCCCCAGGTCCCTTTCTGCCTGGCTGCTCTCCAGCCACTCTGTCATGTCCAAACATTTTCCAGCTATCTGGATGCCCCCTCATGGCTTGGCACTGCTGCATACAGGGAAAAGGTGCAGCTGGAGGGGAAATTGTGTCAAAAATGAGCCATGTGAGTAGATTCTTGATAACAATCTGAAGATCAGCTCAAATTTCTGAGAGCCCTATTCTCTTTGAGTTCTAATGTGAAAGCAAGATCTGTTTCACTTGGGGGAAGAAAATGCTTTTTTATGTCCCAGACTGGCCCTGAGGATCAGACCTGCTCTCTTTTTGCTGTCCCAAGGTGGCAATGTCAATGTGCCACACCAACCCATGACAGAAACACTCCCCAAACATTTTTGCAGGCTCCCAAAAGCTGTTCAGAGGTGTGAGATGAGCCTGCAGTTTTGTGATAGGTTTAACTCATTTTCAAAGCATCCTGGAATGAATCCACTAGGCCCAGTTAAATGGAAAATATTTGGACTACCTAAGTGCACTGGAACCTGTTTTTTGCCTCGAACAGGCTGAACTTGAGCAGCTCCACTCACTCAGGCTCTGTGTGCCAACCATCTGCTCACTCTCCATCTTTTTTACTGCTACAGCAGAGGCATTAAACACTTGTTTTCCATGGAATTCTGTTCTTTTACCCCAACTAAAATTGGAAAGGCATAGACTTGAGTAAAATACATCCTTGGCTTGCTGATTACCACAACCAAGGCTCATAAAAGGAATGAATGTGTGTCCTGCCAAGGGGAGCAGATTTGCTGAAAGACATGGGAGTCTCCACCTGTGTGAAAGTCATTTGTCCTGGTGTTCCCATCCCATTTTGGACAACACTTCAGAGTACTTTGATCTCTGATAGGCTTTGATCCTGCTTGTGATGAAGCTTTTCTTTATTGATTCTTTTCCTAAAAAATCCCAGTTCTGTTAAAAGGGCTTATCTTCCCCCCTTGTATTTTATTCTTTCCTTTCTCAACTGTTTTTGTTCAGAAATCCCCCTTAGGAAGTTCCCAGCTTGTCTCTGATGGAAATGCTGTTTCAATGGCATTGGGTTTGTTTATGTGGGCTTGAAATCAGACTTCTTGATTTGAGAGCTGCTCACCTCAGCTGGCTGGAGATTTTTTGACTTTTTTAATTATTATTTTTTTGTGTGTAAACACAGAATTGTCAGCAATATCTACAAATCTGTGGTTGTTCATTCACTGTGACTCTCTTTTAGCAATGTGGTGGTATCAGCTTTGTAGAATGCTCTTCTGTGGTGCAAGATTTTAGGTTTTTCTTCTTACTTTCTTCATGTGAATATGGCTTGCATATCTCATTTCAGTACTCTCATAGGTTGTATTTTATGTGTGTGAATAAGGACTTTGCAGATCTGCTTTAATGGGAAGTAAACAGGTTGTTTAAACTCAGTCTCAGTGGTAAAGTAACCATCTCTGTTCCCTCCATCCACCAGTTATGAAGCTTTCAGGCTTTAAGCCACTATTTTACTTTTATTTAGTCAAAATTTGTTAGCAGGTTAATATGTGAAGGGCACATAAACAATAAATGATCCTTAGGAAGTCAGGGTGAAAAGTAGTGGCTCAGTAAAACCCCCAAGTCCTCTTACCTGCTAAATAAGTTGCAGAACTTGCAGAAATGTTTCTCAGATTACAGCCCAGTAATTAGTCCAAGCTATTAGTGCACCTGTACATTCTGATATTTGTCCATGCAGGTGTCTGGCTGGCACTTCTGGTGTGGGGTGACCCATTTTGTGTGCCCAGCTGCAGCATTTTCACAGCATGGGAATGCTTGATGTTTATTCTGCAACCCTGAATGGATGCTGCTTTACACTCCTCACTGTTGTGTAAAAAATGCTTTCAGTTAACTGAGAATAAAATAATGAATGAGAAAACAAAATTGTGTTGCAGGTAGTTTCCTGAACTGTCAATTATATACACTTAAGATATTTTCATAACATTATTTTTGTCATATTTATTTATGCTCTAGATTTATAAATCTTTACAAATCCTTCCACACCAGGATGTCACTTTTATATTGTGTTTTTTTCCCTTTTTGTTTTTTTCTTTTGCTGTTTGCAGGTCTGCAGTTAAAGCCCTTCGTCCTGGTGGATCCTTGGTCTATTCCACCTGCACCCTCTCAAAGGCAGAAAACAGTGATGTGATAACCCTCCTCCTGAACTCCTGCAGCGAAGTTGTTCCTGTGGATATCAGTGCAATGGCCAAAGCTGTTTCCCAGGAGTTCACTTTTCTTGCTGGTTTGCAACAACACGAACTTCTGGTCCTTCCAGAGAGAGGGAGAGCGTGGGGTCCAATGTACGTGGCTAAATTAAAGAAAATCTAGTCCTCCTGGTGGGTTCTTGTAAGGTATATATGATAAATTAATATTAATTTAGGGTATGGTATGTGTATATCAACGTGGCCAAGGCAACTGAATGAGTTCAGAGTGTTGCAGTTTTGTATCAGCTGCTGCCTAATAAAAATCAAATCAGATATTTAACTTATTCTGGCTTAAAATACTGGTTGTGTCTTGTAATGTGGACTTGTGGACCTCTGTGAAGTCTTAGGAAGTCAGTGGAGCTTTGTATTATTTTCAAGGTGGTGCTTTTAAAGGGATTTGTATTGTAGAATTGGGGTGGAATTTTGCACTGTTTTTTGGTTTTGTTTTGTTTTGTTTGTTTGTTTGTTTTATTAATTTATTTATTCGTTCATTCATTTAATTCATTCATTCATTTATTCATTTGTTGGTTGGTTGGTTGGTTGGTTGGTTGGTTGGCTGGTTTTAAAATAAGTGGTTTCAATGGTCTGAAGCCACAGAAATCCTTCATTTTCTCTAAACACATCTAGAAATCTGTGTTTCTGTAAGAACTGATTTGTATGCAGAGCCTCTCCTCTTAAATACTAACTGTCCCAAGCACTGGCAAAACAGGTTTTGTGTTTGCAAAGTTGTTTGTTGTTTATAAGCTGTATTTTGTTCACAGTTGCAAAGGTCAGCAGTTATATCAATGCCAGATTTTTTTTTTCTATATAATTTTATATTTTTGAGCTTGCAAAAATATAAATTGAAAGACTGAATGACATTGAAATGTCTTTAAAAATCAGGATATTTAGATGTGCTTAGCTTTGGTACTCAGTTTGTGACATAATGCAGCATGTCTAGTAGTCTCCAGAGCACACATCTGAAACAGAAGTAGAATGATTAATAATTACAGTACCAGCACAGTATTCAGAGAGGTATTTTTACATAATTACAGTGCTGAAGAGCAAAGCAGGCAATCTGGAGAAGTGGTTTATCCACCCAGCTAGGAAATGTTACGTGAATTCCTGATGTTGTGTCTGTGGGGTGTAAGAGAACACGTTCTGGTGATGTTTATGTTTTATTTCCATAAATACACAGACAGATGTGCACATGTCCATGGGTATGCACATGCAAACTGGTTTCCTGTGGATTATCTCTGGCTTGGGTGTGAAAACTTCTCATCCAGCAGGGCTTGAGTCCTGCCTGTGAGTGGGTCATGTCATGGTGTAATTATTACATCTTTTTTTGCCAAGGAATTGTGATTGAGTTGCTTGCAATGTTCCTTCTTCCTCTTTCCTCAGCAATGCTGATGGAAAGGGGGGTAGTGAACAAGTCTCTGTCTTAGAGGAAATTGCAGCCCCAGGGAAAAGGCAGTGCCTGCAGGTGAAGGAAAAGAAAAGGACCATTTTTATTGGATTGTGGAGTCCCCAGGGNTGGCACTTCCAGACAGTGCTGAGGTCACCTCTCAGCCTCCTCTTCTCCAGCACAAACACCCCCAGCTCCCTCAGCCTCTCCCCACAGCACTTGTGCTCCACTCCCTTCTCCAGCCTTGTCTTCATGATCTCTAACGAAGGCAACGAGGAGTGTTGGTGCTCCTGCCCACGGCCTTCTGCAGAGCACACACCAGTGCCAGAACCTCAGAGGCAACAGAGACATCTGGAGTTCAACCACTGTTGTGCTTTCATAGAATCCCGGACTATTCTGAGCTGGAAGGGACCCACAAGGACCATCGAGTCCAACTCTTCAGTCAATGGCCCACACAGGGGATTGAACCCATGACCTTGGCATTATTACAGCCAAGTTTTACCCAACTGAGATTCTTGGTTCCAGGGGAAACTTGAACATCACTTATTGGTAGTGTCTGAACTTCCAGTTAAAAGTGAAACTTCTCAGTTTGTCACACTTGGATCAGAGAGCACAGGGCACACACAGGCACTAGTCTAAGCTTTTAGATGTATCCCCACCACATGACTTCTGACTAAAGACAGGCTTTTGTGAGGTAGATCACAGCAATTATGAAACATTTGTCAGAGAATGTTTTCATTGGCTGATCTTCCCACCTGCCTCTTAAGACTTAAGGTCAAGGTCTAATGGCCTTGGAAGGTTTTATTTTCTTGGGAGTTATACATAGTTTTCAACAGAGAAAAGCATCATGCAGCCTCCATGGCTCCATTTAAAAAACATTTTGTGTGGTACCAAAATAAAAAGCCTGGATCAAAAAGTCACAACTACTCTGGAGAGGAAGAGATGGAACACAAACCTGGGGTTTATGTCAGTCTTTGTATGTCACTAAAGCATTTCTGCTCCCACCAGCTGTTTGTGGTGGGTGTTCAAGTAAGTGTTTGCTCATTGTTTCACTTTGGGAGGGCCCTTTGGACATGGCAGTGCCATGGGCAGTGTTGGGTTGTGGTGATGTGACCCTTTGTGGTCTCAGAGGAAAAGCAAATGGATGTGCCACCCTAAAACCAGAGATGATAATCCTGTAGTAAGCAGGGCTGCAAAAGTTGCTGCAGAACTGAGTCTTTTGTTAAAGATAGAAACACGGCAATCCAAATTTGAGTGAAGCTTCAGCTGGTTGGTGACATCCTTACCTTATTCCTTCCAAAATGATGCTCCTCTGGTGTGTGGCTTTCATCTTTAATGACCCAAAGCATTTGTCCTGACCTTGCTCCTGACAAGGCTAATAGATGTTCCTGTAGCATCTTATAACCTGCTTGAAGTCCCTTCACTTGAAGGTGCTTCAAAATGTAGCATATATTTTAGATGCATTTTCCCCCCTATAACATCCTTCTTAAACATCCTACCCTACTAAAGGAGACTGGTTATAAGAGTGATAAATCATATTTGTTTTAATAGAGTATTTTGCTTTTTTGATTTACTTTCTAGGAAAAATCCATCTTGTCTGACTGTGTGATTAAGTAGCTGATGGAATAATTCTCTACAGGCAGGAGAAGATGCCAGAACATTTGAGTGGTGTAAAACTAGACTGCAGAGAGGATTAGAAAAGGTACAAGGAGGAACAATTTTGTGTTGGCAGGAAGTAGACTTAATAGCACTTTTTTATCTGTAATTTTTATGATTCTATGGCTAACCAGGGAAATGTTTAATGTTCCTTATACAGCAAGTGAAGGTGGAAGAAGGAAAATTGACATGCCCAGCACTGTTATAAGTCATTTCATTACTTCACACAGGGCTTTTATGTTGTCACGCCCATAAAGCGCCAGTGTGCTCACTCAGAGCCAATCCATCTTTATATACTGCTCCTGATGCCGTTGAAGGGAATGGCACAGCTCCCATCCAGTTTAATGGCAGTGGGATATGGCCCATTTTGGAGATATACAATGTATATTTGCTGCAC
Source organism: Sakesphorus luctuosus (assembly GCA_013396695.1). Classification (NCBI taxonomy): domain Eukaryota; kingdom Metazoa; phylum Chordata; class Aves; order Passeriformes; family Thamnophilidae; genus Sakesphorus; species Sakesphorus luctuosus. The sequence continues at coordinate 7,118 of VWZD01010449.1, read as the reverse complement.
ACACTATTTGTCCTGTCCAACGTGCCCCTCATTGAGGCTTGGAGGGTGTTTCATATAGTGGCTGAGTCACCAGCCTGGCTGTGCTCTCAGCTGATGGCAAAACGTGAGCTGTCTTCCAAACATGATGTAAAGGCTGGCATTTATTTATCTCCCTGTTTTCTGGATTCATTTGAGGCACAGCGTGCACAGAGAACGTCTCCGTGTGTAAAACGCTGCCTTCGAAAACCTCGCCCGAGCAAAGTGCAGGGAGGCAACTGCGTTAGAAATAGATGTTACACTTCCAAGGTTAACATTATCCTGCAGCATTTGAAAAAGAGGCAGCATCAAAGAGAATTGAAGGCAGTATGGATCAGTGGTCAGCACATTGCACAGCAGTCTGCAGCACCAGAGGCTGAGAAAGGGCCCTTTTGTAAAGCATCTGTTTGGATAGTGACTCAATTAGCAAGGTGCAAACAAGCTAAAAATAAAATAAAATTAATTGGAGGGGTGTTTTGACTAATGTTTTAATTGGGAAATGTTTCAAATAAGGTGTTTGTTCCCTCCAGAACCCATAGTCCTTGACTGCATTTAAAGAAAATATGCAATGTATGAGGCATATTTTAGTAGTTTTAAACTTTGCTGGTTATGCATTGAAAGCTCTGAATTCGTGGCAGCATCCAACATGTGCACACTGGAAATGGAATTGCTTGGCAGGAGTTTCTTTGCTTCACAACAATGTGTGCTGGAGAGCAGTGACAATCCCAGCTTAAGGCAGGAACAGGGTTTGCAGAGGACTCGAGGGAGAAGTTTGCAGTTTAACTTAAAACTATTAGGATCTAGTTGGGAGTTATAGAATCATAGAATAGAATCATAGAATGGATTGGGTTGGAAAAGACCTCCGAGATCATCAAGTCCAACCCTTGGGCCAACTCCAGTCCCTTTACCAGATCATGGCACTCAGTGCCACGGCCAAGCTCACTTGAAAAACCTCCAGGGATGGGGAATCCACCCCCTCTCTGGGCAGCCCATTCCAATGCCTGAGCACTCTCTCTGTACTGGTAGAGACTAAATCATTCAGCACACAGCACTGCAGGTGATGGATCACTGAGCAACACACTCTTCACTTGGTGCTTGCAGCAGTCACAGCTCCTGGAATTGGATTATGCAAAGACTTAGGACCTCTTTCCTTAAGTGGATGGGCATGGGAATGTATCCAGCTTGTTGAAGTCCAGGTGCCTCCAGTTGGTGCTGTGACCTTGAAGAGCATCCATGAATGTGTTAATTCAAGTGGCTGTGCTGTGTGGGGGTGACACAGGAACTGAACAGGATTTCTGAAGGACATTACCATCATCTGAGTGTAGGAGCAGTCCCCACTTGTATCCAGTCCCTCACAGACACTCTTGAAAAACAGCATTTCTCTAAGACCCACATAAATTATCTGCTTTTGGTTTTCACCATCATGGTACTTTCAGAGCTTGGTTTGTGGTTTTTTTAAACATGGAAGTAGGAGGGATTTGGAACTCTTGTAATTTGGTTTTGTTTTGGGTTTGTTGTTTTTTTTTTTTTTTACATTTTAGATACCAAATTGACTTGAACTCTCAGGCTGAATTTTATATTCCAAAGTGGTTCTCAACAGAGAATGCAGACCTTGAATTCCAGTGCGGCAAACAGTTTTGTGTAGAGCTGTGTCTCAAGTGCTGAGCTGTGCACCTTGGCACCACTCATTGTAAAGCACCTCTAAACCCCTTTTGGCTTTGTGGAGAGGATGGTGATGTGGCTGCAGCACCAGCCAGGAGCTCAGAGTTCAGTTCCTAGTTTGTGTGTGGTTTGTTGTTTTGTTTTATTTTTAATTTCCTTCAGGCAATTTGCTTCTGATGTGATTTTTAAAAGCACTTTGTATAGACCTAACTATCAAAAATCAAAAATTCCTATTGACTACCTGAAAACAGAGTTAAGACTTATTGAAGACTATTTGCTGGTTTGACCTCAAAGTCTCCAGGACTTATTTTTTTCATCTGTCTACTGCTAATTAGGTGTTTTACTCACAGAAATGATGTGAGGATAAATTCATGTATACATGTGAGCCACCCAGATCTCAGAGCAACAAAAGCCAAGCCTGGCCCAGTAGCATTTCTTTACTTCCATGGAATCATTAACATTGGAAAAGACCTCCAAGATCTTTGAGTCCAACCTCTGACTAAAAACCATCATGTCAAATAAACCACAGCATGAAGTGCCATTTCCAGTCATTTCCTGAACACTTCCAGGGATGGTGATTCCTCCACTTACCTGGGAAATCTGTTCCGATGCTTGACAACCCTCTCAGTGAAGAAATTCCCAAAGTGAGTCCCCCCTTGTGCAGTTCAGACCTTTGGAAAGGTCTGACAGACTCCACCAATTTCCAGAAGCCAACTAACCTGGGGATTTATTTTCCAAGCCATGATGCTGGTTTTTACACTCCTTTTGCTGACAATGTACAATACTTTAATAGCAGAGGGTGAGGATGAAGAAAGCTTTTTACCACCATTTTTTTTCTCAAATGACAGGGTCTTGCAACCCAAAGAAGCTGTCAGGAGCCTGCAAATTATTTCTGCCCTCCCCAGCAGATGTCACAGTGGCAGCTGGAAATATACTGTGAACTCCAGAGATGCCAAGGAATAAAATATGTGAAAGTTGTTAAACAAAAATGGTATAAAATGTTCTTTCTTAGACGAAAAAAGCCAAACCAGAACATAGATGCATGGCCTTCTGACAAAAGCCTCTCTCTCTTACATTGTTATTTAAGAGAATAAATGATGAGACTTTACACCAGATTTAAGTACAGTGGGTAGCAAAGTACACAGGAATGATTGGAATGAGTATTGCACACACAGGTAAATAGAAGAAATGTGCATTAGATGGATTTTGAGCCCCAGATTTCCCATGCTAGAACCAAAGTACTGTAGAGTGCAACAACTCAGGCACTCAGCAATAGGACAAGGGGGCACGGGCTCAAGCTCTGCCAGGGGAAATTGAAGTTGGAGATGGGAAAAAACTTCTTTGCAGAGAGAGTGCTCAGGCATTGGAATGGGCTGCCCAGAGAGGGGGTGGATTCCCCATCCCTGGAGGTTTTTCAGCTGAGCTTGGCCGTGGCACTGAGTGCCATGATCTGGTGACGGGACTGGAGTTGGCCCAAGGGTTGGACTTGATGATCTCGGAGGGCTTTTCCAACCCAATCATTTCTATGATTCTATAATTCTAACTATCTGGAAGAGCTGTTAAAAAGATAATTATAGTAATAACTGGAACACCAATTTGTCAGTTATTTCCAAGTGACAAAAAAAAACTTGGAAAAAAAGAGTCTTGGGAACAAAACAGAACTCTGACCTGTTGGGTTTGTCCTTTCTGTGGTCTGATTTGCCTAAATTTGTAGCTGTGGAGCCTCTCATATTATGCAAGCAGCACTTTCTTTATCATTAAAACCTGGAAAACTCCAAGTTCTTGGAGCTTGTTTTCACAGGATGTTGCTGAGAATGGGGTTGTAAGAAACTGTGACCCAGAACTGACAGAATTATCATTACTGGTGACCAATTTCCAACCATTTGTTTTAAACTCATGCATTGGAGAGTTTCTTGGAAAACTCTGTGGAAAAGCTGCTCTTTGACAACCCTGGGGGATGGAGCCACATTTTCCCCTGAGGTGTTTGCAGGGATTCAAGTTTGGATTAGATTGGGTTATAGAGGCTCGGTTAAAGCCAGAAGTAAATGTGTGTTTGTGGGGAAAATGGTACAAAGTGTTTGGGTTTTTGGGGTTTTTTGCCTTTTCTTTTTTTTTTTTCTTTTTTTTTTTAACAGAAAGCTTTGAACTACAAACACAGACCCTTTTGGTTTAGACCCCTCTACCTGAAAGATAAATACAATTTTCTAGAGTGTGAGTAGATTCACAGACTCAGAGATGAGCAAGTGGAGCTTATTAAATGCACTGGGGTGTGTTTTGTTTTGACTGTTTTATTGAACCTGTTGGACTATTGATTTTTTTTATTCCATGTACTTTGAGTAAGTCGTACATTTGGAAAGAAAAAAACCAAACCTCTGCTGGGGAGAAATATCATAAAAATCATAAGACTTCTGAAGTTTCTTCTCTTTCCTTTTTCTTTCTGTTAAAGAAAAGAAGATGGGAAAATTGCTGTTGCTGAAACAGTCTATAAAACAAGGAAAATATAAAAGCTTTCCAAGAAAGCACATCCTCTGTTGAATCTGATATTAAAAGGAAAATGGGAACTCTCCTTCATTCTTTACATGATACTTTTAGTCTGTCTGAAATACAAGGTTAACAGTGACCTGGGTGTCAAAGTCCTGGTCACTTCCTTGGAGATTTAGGCTTTCAAAATCATTTCAGCACTTTGAAAATGTTCACTTAGAGCTCCAAATGGACAAAGTTTCACTTAATTCTCTAAGACAGCTCTTCAGGTGTTCTTTGGGGGCACAACTGCTGTTGCTGGAGGAGAATAGGGGAGTGCATTTGATTGGCCGTGGCACTGAGTGCCATGATCTGGTAAAGGGACTGGAGTTGGCCCAAGGGTTGGACTTGATGATCTCGGAGGTCTTTTCCAACCCAATCCATTCTGTGATTCTGTGATCTGCCACAGGGACTTTAAAAAAAAAAACAACATTGCGCAGACTTGTTTGGGAAAAGCAAAGGTGAAGTTTGGTTGGAATATCTGATGAATTCTTTGAACTTCTGCTCTCACAATCAGTTTGGTTTATCTCTCAGAGGCTTCAGGCAGGAATATTTTAATGTTCTGTACCATCTGAATATTGTTCAGTTGAAGAACTGATTTTTCTCTTCCGTAAGGTCTGAACACACTGAACTAAAATGCAGAGTCTGTAATGGATGCCAGTCTTGTAAATTTGCAGGAGGATGGGAAAAGAGCGAAAAGTAGGTGGTTGTTTTATTTGAAATTGGAGTAGAATCACAGAATGGATTGGGTTGGAAAAGACCTCCCAGATCATCAAGTCCAACCCTTGGGCCAACTCCAGTCCCTTTACCAGATCATGGCACTCAGTGCCACGGCCAAGCTCAGCTGAAAAACCTCCAGGGATGGGGAATCCACCCCCTGTCTGGGCAGCCCATTCCAATCCCTCAGCACTCTCTCTGCAAAGAAGTTTTTTCCCATCTCCAACTTCAATTTCCCCTGGCAGAGCTTGAGCCCCCCGTGCCCCCTTGTCCTATTGCTGAGTGCCTGGGAGAAGAGACCAACCCCCACCTGGCCACAACTTCCCTGATGTGGCACTTCCAGACAGTGCTGAGGTCACCTCTCAGCCTCCTCTTCTCCAGCACAAACACCCCCAGCTCCCTCAGCCTCTCCCCACAGCACTTGTGCTCCACTCCCTTCTCCAGCCTCCTTGCTCTTCTCTGGCCCCGCTCCAGCCCCTCAATCTCTTGCCTCAACTCAGGGGCCCAGAACTCAACACAACACTCAAGGTGTGGCCTCCCCAAGGCAGAGTCCAGGGGAAGGCTCACTGCCCTGGGCCTGCTGGCCACGCTACTTTGGATCCAGGCCAGGAGCCCATTGGCCTTCTTGGCCACCTGGCCACACTCTTGGCTCCTGTTGAGCTTCCTGTCCCTCAGGCCCCCCAGGTCCCTTTCTGCCTGGCTGCCCTCCAGCCACTCTGTGCCCAGCCTGGAGCGCTGCAGGGCTTGGGGTGGCCAAAGGGCAGGACCTGCACTTGGGTTAATTTATATTTGATCTGAGCTGTTGCAACCTCTACATAGAAGAGCTGTCTTGGCTATTTTTGACATGTTCCCTCTAACTTATCCTGTCCCACATATTATTTCTGGTTTTCTTCTCAGAGTAGAACAGACTTACGTAGTGTCTGCTTGGTGAAAACTACTGTACATACTTTATGCAGTGCTGGAAAACAGAAGTGAAAGTTTTCTGTCTGGTTTTATTGGAATTTCTGGAGATGTAAATAAGAATCACTCAACTTTTAGTGTCTAGAATGGTAATAAGTTGAACATATATATTTATTATATATATATTAGGACCTGAGATTAGCTCAGTTGGTTAAAACTTGGCTGTAATAACACCAAGGTCATGGGTTCAATCCCCTGTGTGGGCCATTGACTGAAGAGTTGGACTCGATGATCCTTGTGGGTCCCTTCCAACTCAGAATAGTCTGTGAATACATAAATATAAATATATATATAGAGAGAGAGAGAGGGAGGTGTATATTGGCATGTATATTCATGGAAGGCTGTATTAAAATGTAGTGATATAAAAGTAATCTTCAATTTCAGAGAATAAAGCAAATCCACCTTCTGTTGGTCCCACCTCATCTGCCTCACAGGGTGGGATTTGAATATTTCAAATGAAATTGGAATGTCCTGGCCTTGACCTGAATAGAAACAAATATAAAAAAAATATATTTATATAGAAGATGCAAGTGTAATCCATGGGACTTGTACAGCTGTTAATTTGTGAGCATTGTTAATTCAGTAGCAATAACCTCCTATATTAGTGCAGCTGAGTGTCAATATTAACACATGGGATTATATGCATTAAAAATGCTCATTTGCCTTTTCCCCCCCTTTCTAACATGCATGATCACTTTCCAGTATAACACTGAAATTTGTATTATATTCAGCCCATCCAGATCTCATTCCATTAGACAAACACTGAACAGGAAGAAAGTGGGTCACATAAATGCCCCTAATATTATTCATGAACTTTCCTCCTGCAGCAGGTTGGAAATATGCTACAAATATTCTCCTATAAATTACCTTGTTTAACTTCTGGTATTGTATTCCTGTAATTTTGGTTTTTCATTGCTCTTTTGAAGGTTTTGATTCATTGCTTCTGATAAAATTAAATTCATTGCTTTAGTGTTGCTGTTTCTTCTCTAGCACTGATGATCATGTTCATCTCTGTTACCTCCTGGAACCTCCTTTTTTTTTTTATTTTTTTTATGCTTTGAATCAGCCCAAATTTATGACTTTTCCATATTGTTTCAGCTACTGTAAGTGATGCTTTGGCTCCCCATGGTGTAAAAGTGTTTGCAGATGGACATAGTGTGGTAAAGGAGACCAAAATATGGCACTAGGAATATATAGATTGTTTAGTACATATATATAAGAACATTATAATAATATATATATTA
>VWZD01010443.1:8565-21162 GCA_013396695.1 Sakesphorus luctuosus | reverse complement strand
AAGTCTCATTATCCGGTTCCCACTCCAGGCAATGAAGAAATCTGAGTGTTGCTGACATGATCCATTTATATACAATATTTGTTTAAGAAGAAAACTTTACATTTTCCTCAGGTCACCTTTTAGCCAGACACTCAAAGGAAATGAATCAATATGTCGCAACACTTGTGGAATCAGTCTCTCTGGTTTATTCAAGCTGAGTAACACATCATCTGGCAGACAAACTTTAAAGGACAACTTTGCAGCAGGTTATAAGAATTATACTACTTGGGCTTCTAAGAATAAGATTTAGGACAAGCCAGAATATTTTTGAGAGAGAATGAATTAACAATACAAGGAGTAGCTGACTCACTGAGGTAAACTCTCAAGGTGTTACTATTATTTTATGTGTTGTGCACACATTTAAATGTTATGCAGCATTTCCAGACATCCTTAGTTAGCATTTTCGGGCTTTTATTTTTAAAGTGAGGATACAAAGAGAAGAATGACTTGAATATCTTTAAGATAAGTCCTTAAGAATAACCAGAAATGAGAAATATGCATACAGCTAAGGTAAGATTTGGTACAATGTTTTTTGGCACTGAACTACAGGACAAACCATGTTCTGGTGAAGCAATCTACCTGGTATCTGCAACCCTCAATTTTTATATAATAGCATCAGCAGTTAGCCAGAACTCAGTTTGACCTACAAAATTCTTCAAAAAATCACAGAATAACTGAGGTTGGAAGGGTCTAGGGAACATTCAGCCCAATCTTCCCTATTCAAAGTAGGGTTACTTCAAGCAGGTTACTCAGACCTGTGTCCAGATGAGCTCTGACTCTCTTCAAGGATGTGGATTCTACAAACTCTCTTAGCAAACTGTGGCAGTGTTTGACCACTTCCACAGATGAAGGGCATTTCCTCATCCTTAAATGGAATTTTGTGTTTCAGGTTGCACCCATTGCCTCTTGTCTTCAGCACAGCTGAGAAAAGTATGGCTCTATCCTCTTTGTATCCTCCCATGAGGTGTTAGTGCACAGAGAAGATTTCTCCTGAGACTTATCTTATTCAGGCTACACAATCCCAACTCCAGTCTCTTAAACTTCATGGCCCTGGATTTTCTCCAGTAGGTCCATGTCTTCCTTGTTGTGAGGAGCCATGAACTGGACACAGCACTTCAGATGTGGCATCACTTGGGCTGAATTGAGGGGAAGGCTCACATCCCTTGTCTGCTAGGCAATGCTCTTCCTAGCATAGCCCAAGACACTGTTGGCCTTCTGTGCTGCAACAGTGTGCTGCTGGTTCATGGCCAACTATGTGTCCACCAGGACCCTTAAGTCCTTTCCTGCAAAGTTGCTTTCCAAATAGTTGACTTGCAGTCTATAGTGCTGCACAGGGTTATCTGACCCCTGGTGAGGAACTTTGTTAACCTCTTGAGACTGCTACCTGCCTATTTTTCCAGCCTATCACAGCCCCTCCTGATGGCAGCATAAGTACCTGGTCTGTAAAGCCCTCCTCCCAACTCTGTATCATCTCTAAACTTACTGAGGATGCACTCTGACCCACCATTAAAGTCATCAATGGCCAGTATGAGCCTTGCCATTAGATTCCAGAATACTCCACTAGTAATGGGACTGCAGCTGAACCTTGTGCTGCTGATAACAATCATTTAAGTCCAGAAGTTCAGCCAGTACTCAGTCCATCTCTCTGTCCAGTCCACTTCTCTACTCCATACTTCATCAGCCTGTGTACTGAGGATGTTATGGGAGAAAGCAGTGAAATCATCGCCGAAATCAAGATAAATGACGTATATTGGTTTCCCCTAATCCACCAAGTCAGCAAACTCCTGAAGTCCAGGGTCATGACGGTATTTGATTTGCCTTTCTCTCTTCTCTCAAGGTCATGGACTACACCACTTCATAATCACTACAGACCAGGCATAGCTCCACGTATTCCTGCTGCTGTCTGACATAAAAGGCCATATCTGCTCCCCACTGTCCTGGCCTGTCCTTCCTAAATGCCGCTTGGATCTCCTTGCTCTGTGAGGTATCCTTCCACATCTCTGTGCTGTGATCTCAAGAAGGCTGTAGCCCTGCAGCTGCTCACCAGGGCTGTAATGCCTTTTCTTTGTTCCCTGTGGAAGTGCACCAGTTTACAGACACTTCAGAGAGACCAGTCAGGCTCATTTCCATGAAGGAATCTGAGAGCTTCTTGAATACTGTTAATGAGTAATGTGTAAAACACTGTGGTAAATGAAATGCTGGACAGACAAAGGTCTTCCAAAATGTTAATTTGGTGAATATCACATTACAGAGTTCCTTTTTGTAGTACTTTTGATGCCACCATATTTAATTAATACCAATTAACTGAACCACTTCTTTCTTCTAATATAGCAATAAACAACAGACATTCTAAAAAATTTTAAGTGCCTATACTGTCTGTGGCTTTCAGTTAGGCTTTCAGATGCTGGGTGCATCTGAGAATCCCTGGCTTGCTTTGTTTTCAGACATACTGACATGGAGGATGCTGTAAATGTAACTAAGCTGCTCTTTTTAGATGTGCATCAGTTAATTTATCTGCTCTCTCTGTCAATGAAGCCTGAACAGGAAGGCCACAATGTTATATGTGAAATACCTTCAGGGATATAGCACATATTTAAAAAGTGCTTATCCCCATTATGAAGAAACACAGTGAGACATTTTTGACATCCCTGCAAATAACTTCTGCTAGAAAGATTCCTGAAAGGACTTTCATATTACTATTCATATTTTAAAGATACATGACAGAGCCAAAAAATTCTCTGGACTTGGAAAACATTTTCATTATGGGCCCAGTCCAACAATAGTATCACATGAAAGAAGTCCTAATCTCAGAAGGACAGCTTATTTTCTAACCTTTTTTTTTTTAAAAAGTGGAGTAGATACAGATGCTGCTTGTAATTTGCAAGAGAAATTTTAATGGCAAAAAGAAAACCACCTGCTGACATACAGCCAACCAGTTGTTCCTGTTAGGGGTGCTTTCTTCCCTTTGACCTCCCTCCTGAAGGGAAGAACCTCAAGAGAGTACCTAACTGTAATGGAGACTCATCCACTCATTAGGATTTTCAGGTGCAATTCTGTTTCCAGATAAGCCAGTGAGGTTTTATCACTAACATAAAAGCATGACGGGATCGTTGGAGCGTAAGCAGAATATTATCGCCTGTTTACTAGAGAAATGGAAGTGCTTAAGAAAGAGTTTAATATGTTTATTATTTTCTTTTATTGTGAAGTCACAATACTGAATTTATGATTGAAAAATTAGCAACTGTACTGTGCATCAGAGTTCTTATTAAGCACAATTGATAAGAATCAAATGCAGCACAGTATTAATTAAACACTTTGTAGCATAAACAGACACCTTCAAACATGATCCGTTTTAAAAACATTCTTATAATCAGAACCTGTATCCTTACTCCTTTTTCTAATATGCTCTGAGGGTCAAGGTGTACTAGTACCTGTCATCACAGTACAGTTACACTGTATTTATTTTGACAGAATTAAAAAATCTGACAAGACACCCATTTAAGTTTTTGGGGGTTTTTTTGTTGTTGTTGGTATAGTTCTTGTCATGTTCCTTTGAAAGAAATGCAGTTAAACACATGATTATATTTTTAAAATACCATAATTAACTGTAACTAGTACTAAATTATGTCCTATTGTTGAACAACCTCACGCACCTTACGTGGTGCTCGATATTCAAGTAGTTGATTGTTGCAGCAACTGTATTAGTGCTTTCATGCTTGCTATTTTGCCATTAGTCTAATGTATTTGGCTGAGCAAACAACATCCATCTCTCATTACTTCTTTTAGAAGAAAATTCTGGCTAATAGCAGACAACTTAAAGAAGCAACTTAATGCTGCTCCAGGTCGCATGAATGTTCATTACTCTTGGAGCAGAGAGGTCACTGTCAACAGAAACAGCATGAAGANTGCACTACTAAACACGTGTGATGGTACTTTGTAAAAGTAATTGCAAGGGCATGGGAAACTAGGCCCTTCATGGAATACTCTGTTGCACTGCTACTGAGATATTGAGTCAATCTGGACAGATTTCTTGATGGGGCTTAATTTTTCTCAGCCAGAACCACATGGTTGCTTCTGACTGCCTTTTTAATCTGCAAGATGTTACTGCACCCCGTTAAGCTCTCCTGAAAATGAAGAGCTGCACCTTTCACTGCACTAGATCTTCTTCTTGCTTCCTCACCTGTCCAATTTTTATAAAGAGAGTAATTTTACACTGCTTTCCACCCTTCCACAAAGAATCACAGGATGGGCCAGGTCGGAAGGGATCACAGTGGGTCACCTGGTCCAACCTCCCTGTTCAGTCATGGAGCAGCACATGGCGCAGGATTGCATCCAAGTGATGCTTGAATATCCCCAGTGAGGGAGATTCCATAACCTCTCTGGGTAATCTGTTCAGTGTACAGTCCCCCGCAAAGGAAATTCTTTCTCATGTTCCAGTGGAACTTCCAGTGCATGTTTCTGCTCATTGCCTCTCACCCTGTTGCTTGGCACCACCGGGAAGAGCCTGGCTATCCCCCGTTAGACAATTTATACACATCGATGAGGTACCCTCTCAGTCGTCTCTTCCCAAGGCTGTGCAGGCCGAGCTCCCTCAGCCTTTAATCATAAGAGAGGCGCTCCAGCCCCTCGATCACCCTCGTGGCCCTGCGCTGGACCCACTCCAGGAGCTGCACGTCTCTGTTGTACAGAGAAGTCTAGAGCTGGGCACGGCACGGTACAGCCCCGCAGAGCACAGTCGATTACGGCACGGCCCCGCAGAGCACGGTCCCGCACGGCACGGCCCCGCAGAGCACGGCCCCGCAGATCACGGTCCCGCAGATCACGGTCCCGCAGAGCACAGCCCCGCACGGCACGGCCCCGCAGAGCACAGCCCCGCAGAGCACAGTCCCGCAGAGCACAGCCCTCACAGCCATTTCCCGCCCCAAGCCTGTTCCGCGACCGCTCCGTGCGGCACCTCCACCAAACCTCGCGATACTTCCGCCTCGACGCCATGCCCTTTAACCATGGGGCCCAGCGGCGTCGCAATTCTCGCGATAGTCGCGCGTCCCCCGCGGCTCGGCTGTGCTGGTGGGGCGAGGGCGGATCGCGGCCCCGTCCGGGCTTGGCTCGCCCAGGCCGGGAGCGGGGCCGGGAGCGGCAGGTCCCTTCACTGCGCCATCCTCCGGGCTCCCGCGGCGCCGCGACCCCTCTGGCTGAGGGGCGGCGGTGGGTCCCGGAGCGGCGGTGCCCGCCCGCCCCGGTGTCTCCTCCCACAGACCCCGTTTGGGCTTTGCATGAGCACAAGTTAAAATGTGTGATGATGGTGCCCCAGGTAAGCATCTTCCATGTGTCTTACTTTACACTATCCTTGAATTTTGCTTTTATAGTCATATATTGGAGTGTAAAAAAACGCCTGGCGCTCTACGTTAAGTGATCAGCCCTCGATAGTTGGAAGCATTCATGATTTTTCGTCTTTTTTCTTGGTACAGAAGTAGTGGTTGAAAGGAGCTAGTGTTTGACAGGAGGCCATTAGCACTATGATTTAGCACAGTTAAAATAGACAATGGCACATTTTTTGCAGCTGTAGTAAAAGAGGTAAGTGTAGGCAGGCGCCTTAAATACCAGGTTCCTTTATGGGTGGCAGGTGTACTGTACCCATGCTAGGAGGCCATACCAGATAATTTTCTTTACTTTTAAAGACATTATTCCACATAAATTATGGTTCTAGTTCAAAACTCAAGGATTTAGTGAATCAGGCTAGTTAAAGTAGCAGTTCTTGCTTTAGTCTGTAGAGCATTGTTTTCTAGGCTTTTGTAGCAATGGTGTTCTTAATACCATTATATTTCTTTTTTTCCCTTTTTCTCGTTGCTTTTTTCTCACTAGGCTTGCAGCTTCGTAACACTAGTACTGTTGCCCAATGTGGTTTGTTCTAGTTTGCACCTGGAACCCTAGTTGTGATCAGTCATATGCAACTCGTTAACCTCAAGTAAAAACAAAGATGCTATCATCTTAAATCATAGTTTTAACTTGAGACTCTCTAATGTTGCGTGTCACGTAAGATATTACTGTAAAGACAGTAGTTACAGAAATGTTCTCCTATTTTAGACTTTGGTTTGCATATTTAACAGTGTTCTGTACATAGCTCATTTCAGTTTTTCAGTTTTAGTTCCTGTTTTTGTGAAGTTGTGGAAAGATGCTACTAGGAGAAGTTAATGTACACATCTTTTTGCAAGGCTTTGAGCATGTGTGAGAGACTGTACAAATACCATGAACTATAAGAATTAGTTATGTGTGATTTGTTGAATGTACTGCTCGTACTTCATCCTTTGCCTCAAAAAGATATGTTGGAGCTTCAGCTCTTTGAGAAGGTCTGAGAGAATGACTGAAGGTATGGAGCGGTTTATGTACAGGTCTCAAGGTGTGGGGCTGAACTCCTCATGTAAGCATGACAGGGGCGTTAATAAAGAGACCTGCAAAGTGGTGACTCTGACGGACAGGTTGTGGTTTATAACCCTGTTAGTGTAGGGACTAATGGGCCTTCAGTTTAGGTCTTGGGGTCAAAGTTCATATCAAGCAAGAGCCTGACAGGTATCAAGAACAGACCTGCAATATTTATAGTCAGAAGACACTGAATTCAAGGAATCTGCATATGTTGAAAAGGGAATGGAACTACTTGGAAGAGAAAAGGCTGCTGGGGTTTGCTTAAGAGAGAAATCACACATGGTCTGTGAAGTCTCTGCAGCTAAAGAAATACTTTGTGGCCAAAGACTTTTAGAAGAGAGTTCTTCTTTATGCTTGTACTGTTTTTATTGTGGCCTGAATGTCAACTTACAGCCAGTTCTGGTTGCTGAATAGTGAGCAACATGAATGATTTTGTTTTCTTTTAGTGTATATAATCAACCAATTTTAAAAAATGAATTGTAGTTATCACCAATTTAACTAATGCATTGTGGAGAATAGTCCTGTGAGTGTACACTTCTAGGCGTTCAGGACCTGGTGAGGAAAACCGATCTTCTCTGTGGACTTTTTACACAGAAACATAAAAGTGGGTGGAGTTTCTTGCTTTCAGAAACTTTTCCTTACCTCTAAGAAGTCTGAGTGGATGTGCCCAGAAATGTGTACTACCACCACATGAGGTGTGAATAATTGTTCTTGTGCAAGATTCTCTCTGGCTTGCTCTTTCCTGGAAAAACCATAGATGCTTCTTAATGCAGTTGATAATGACTTTCTTAGCAAATAAGCAAAACTTATTACAGCAAATAAGTAAGAAACGATAAAAGTTCTGACATTAGTCATGCATCCCTTTGTTTTGGGATAGCTGATCCGGGGAACAAACTCAAAAGGATCAGTTCAGATTTGGAAAACTTTGTGTGCAAGCATTATTTACAAGGTCTTTCTCTTTTTACTGTGATGAGAGAAGGCCTTGTTTTTTCTGATGTAGGTATTTTTTTCTGGTTTTCATTGTCAGTATGACATGGGTTCTTTTGACTGATACACACTGCTATGTTTGCCTGTGTGAAGCCGCTGTGTAACAGTGCATCAGAATCTGGCTTTTATGGGTTTTTTCATATACAGCTTCTGGTATTTGTAAAATAGGAGTGTTAAAGCAAACCATAATTTTATGTCTGGCTCTGGGTTTGGTTGTAAACAGGAATTGTTTTCCTTATTCTAGTGCTACCCTCAATAACTATTTTATCTTAAGTTGTATGCGTTTTGTCCAAACCATTTACTTCCAATGTTGTAATAGTGAGGAAATTAATTACTTTATATGTCAGACCAGTTTATCGTTTTGTGTTTGGTTTTTTTATAGATTGTTGGTCTGTTGGGGAGAAGTGTCTTGCCCCTTGTCTTGAAAATGGAAAACTTCAGGAAGGAATAATAACTTCACTTGAAAAAGACAAGAATGGAAAATCGTGTGCTGTTGTATTATTCTCAGAGACTGAAGAAAGGAAAATACTAGTAACTGAACTTTGCAGAGTCAAAGACAGCAGAAGACCCTGGAAAAGCATAATATTTGATGATGGTGATCTGGAAAAGCCGTATTTCCCTGACCAAAATCTTCCATTTCCTGCAGTTGCTTTTAAATTATCTGACAATGGTGATTTTATCCCATATACCATTAACAGATACCTGCGTGATTACCAAAGGGAAGGAGCCCAGTTTCTGTACAGACACTACGCTAATAAAGAGGGGTGTATTCTTGGAGATGATATGGGCCTTGGAAAAACAATACAGGTATTCTCTTTGATTGTTACAATGGGAGAATAGCATGTCTTCTGAGAACTGTAAACCTTTTTAAAAAATAATGTGTTTATGAGCTTAACCTCCCTCTGCTGTTGTGGAGTTGGATGAGGCAGGACATGACCAGCCAGGACAGCACTCAGAGTCAGGAGCCATTGCTTATTTAAGATTGATTCCTGACAGGTCATGAAACTGGGATGTGGCCCCTTTTGGTGTAAGCCTGGGTAATTATAGTAGTTAAAATACTATGTTGAATTTACTTTGAGGATTGCTATCGGTCCGTCATGGAAGAAATTTGCACAACAGTACACTAAGAGAACTTGAGGCCCGTATCTGACTCCAGCTTTTAAAATGTCTCTTTTCATTTTTCCTGAAAACAAATAGTTTCACTGCTCTGGGAGTGCAAAGGAGCAGGCACATTTACTCCCATCTCTGGAAAAGGTGCTTAGGTGTTCCATGCTACTTCCGTCACTCTTTTGGGAATGCAGCTTGGGTTGATCAGAGGACAAGGTATAGCTGGATTTTTTGTTATGCTTTAAGTCCATGTGGCCCAAATTAAGTATTTATTTTGCTATAATTAGGTGGTTTTATGTGTGGAAATTCTCTGTAATCTGTCTGGTTTGAAAGTTAGCAGCTTGAGTCCGGGGTTTTCTAGTCTTTGTCCTCCTCTTTTCTCTCTCTCCATGTGTGTCAGATGCAAGCTCATTCATTCATTGACAGGTATTATAGGCTGTGGTATCTGTTGCCCTTCCATTTAGGAGAATGTTGAGAAATGCCTTTCAGTGCAAAGAAGTATTGTCCTGTAGCAAACAGGAGGAGTGGGTAAACTAAACTGACAAAACTCTGCGTTGAATATTTAGAGGTACATCATGGATTTGTATATATAGCTGATGATGACCTGTTAACAGATGCTTATTAAAACTAAACTGCATCAGTTTTAAGTATGGCCATATTTCTTGTCCATAGGAGCTTAAGAACTGGGTAGTTATGGACATGACTGTTTCTACACAGAACTGCAAATTATCTGATTTCCTGTGACAAGAAGTGTATGCAGAAGATAATAAGAAAGCGGGGGGTGGAGAGGGGAAACTGAGTTGTTTTACTTGCATTTCTTTGATTTCTTCAATCTCAGAGCTGATTCTTTAGTCATGCTTATGACACAGTGACAGTGTGTTCCTATGTGGAGTTCACAACTGATGGGTTTTTTTAATCTGAGTCAAGTTTGCAGCAGAAAAGTAGAAGAATAACAAGAAGGGATTCTATAAGCACTTAGATTGGAAAGGAGAGGACAAGGAGAGCAATCTGAGACAGGCAGCATGTTTTTAGTAACGGCAAATTGTGCCTGACCAATCCAGTGGCCTTCTGTGATGGAATGACAGCAGTGGGTGATTTGGGAAGACCGACAGATCCCATTGACCTAGACACCTGTGAGGCTTTGATTATGGTTCCCCATGACATCCCTTTCTTCAAACTGTAGAGGCATGGTTNAATAACAAGAAGGGATTCTATAAGCACTTAGATTGGAAAGGAGAGGACAAGGAGAGCAATCTGAGACAGGCAGCATGTTTTTAGTAACGGCAAATTGTGCCTGACCAATCCAGTGGCCTTCTGTGATGGAATGACAGCAGTGGGTGATTTGGGAAGACCGACAGATCCCATTGACCTAGACACCTGTGAGGCTTTGATTATGGTTCCCCATGACATCCCTTTCTTCAAACTGTAGAGGCATGGTTTGGATGGATGGATGCATGGATGCATGGATGGAGCCAGAGAGTTATGGGCAATGGCTCTGTGTCCAGCTGGAAGCTGGTGATGAGTGAAGTCCCTCAGCGCTCTATACTGTTGTGTAGTGTCTTCATCAGTGACACAGACAGTGAGATCAAGTGCAGCCCCAGAAAGGTTGCAGATGATACAAAGCTGAGCAGTGCAGTTGACACAACAGAAGGATGGGATGCCATCCAGAAGGACCTTGACAAACTTGAGAAGTGGGCCCATGAGAACCTCATAACGTTCATCAAGCCCAAGTGCAAGGTGCTGCACCTGGGAATCCCAGAGATGAGTACAGACTGGGAGAAGAGGTTGTTGAGAGCAGTGCTGTGGAGAAGAACTTGGGGTTTCTTGTGGATGAAGAGCTGGGCATCAGCCAACAATGTGTTCTTGCAGCCCTGGACCACATCAAAAGCAGTGGCCAGCAGGTCAAAGGAAGTGATTCTGTCTCTCTGCCCTTTTCGTACCCCACCTGGAGCATCTAGCTCTGGGGTCATCAGAACCAGAAGTATGGAGGGCCACAAAGGTGATCTGAGGGATGGAGCACCTCTCCTACAAAGACAGGCTGAGAGAGTTGGGGCAGTTCAGGCTGGAGAAGGGAAGGCTCTGGGAACACCACATTGCAGATTTCCAGTGCCCTTTATGTTCAAGGCTAGGTTGTATGGAGGCCTGATCTAGCTAATGGCACCCTTGTCCATTGCAATGATTGGAACTTGATGGTCTTTAAGATCCCTTTAGGCCCTAACCATTTTATGATTTTGTGATCTTGCGTATTTTTTTAAAATACACTATTTATGGTCAAGTTGAGTATGGAAAAGGCAGTTCAGTGGATATGAAGTAAAAGAGAAGAGTTCACTTTTTAGAAAAGGTTAGTACATATGAAAAAATACTAATTAAACTTTGTCAAGTAACTTATGTAGTCTTAGAGAAAACTTTTCTTAATATTGTCAGTTGGCTGAACGTTATTGTTTCTGTATTATAGAATGCTTTATGAGATAAAGACTTTTGTAGAAACTTTCTGCATTTTAGTGTTGTTTGT
This sequence comes from Sakesphorus luctuosus, assembly GCA_013396695.1. NCBI lineage: Eukaryota > Metazoa > Chordata > Aves > Passeriformes > Thamnophilidae > Sakesphorus > Sakesphorus luctuosus. The sequence goes on along the minus strand of VWZD01010443.1, from coordinate 10,097 downwards.
ACTTCTGAACTAATTTTTGCTTAAATTGGCTTGACTGTAGGACTCTTTCAATTCAAGCTGAAGTTGAGATGGAGGCAAGTAGAATAATGTTGGGTTTTAGTGTGGTTACAGTAAATTAGTTTCCTATCAAGGCCTTTAGATTGCTTCCTGCTTTATCTGGAAGAGCTGAAGTTTTCTCAGAATGAATTGCTGTTCTACAGCCTTTGCTGTTGTTAGAAATTTGTGATTCAAATTCTTCCAAAAGTGAAGTATCAGGAAGAGCAGTGGAGATTTATTGTTCAGTTGAATTTAATTCTTACTCTCAAAAGGATTAAAAAAATAATGAAGAGCTATTAATTAAGCAACATGTGCACACTTGCAGTTCCTTTTAACCTCAGTTTATGTGAAGTATGTATAAAAATGTTTGGGGTACTTTTATTCTGCATATCTCTCTTCCACCCTGCAGATGGATTTCCTCTCTCTCTTCTGTCCATCTCACTTTACTCTTCTCAGGCAGGTATTTTTCAGTACTTTTGCCCTCCTTACTAGCTCTTTCTCCCCGTCATCACAGGGAGAAAGCTATTCTTTTGGAAATCAGTGATTGATAGCTTTACCTCTGCCCTGCTCTGAACAGCTATGTAGCAGCTGCAAAAGGAAGTGTCTGGAGCTGGCTGCTCTGAATAAAAGGGGTCTGTTGAGTTTTCAAAAGAAGGGCACATCTCTGATGATGCATCTGGTCCTTGCTGCTGCTTAGCCCCATGGATACCATTTATCCCAAGTGGATTTTACAGATTTGCATGTTCTGGCCAGATACCTCTCTGCCTTACTCCTGTTTTGGATTACCATGGGAGCAGTTTGGAATAGCCCGTGGTGGGATGTTTGTCCTTGTGGCATTGTATTGTACGAAGTGTCTTCTCATAATCACCTTCACTGGTTTGAGGCAGGTGGGAGAATATGGCATAACAGAAAGAAATGGGTTTCATGTTAATGACAGGAATTTGAAGGAATGGAAAATGTAGAAAAAGACATATTAGTAAAAAACAAACCTCTAGGCTGAATGTCTTCTTTTTTGCAAAAGTGGTGTTGGGAGCATAGTTAGTAAATGTATGTTACTTCGGAATTCTCACCTGACATTGAAGTACCCTCAAAATGAGGAGAGTTGCAAGGAATGCTTCATCTCTATTCTTCCCTTGCTCATTTGTACTCTGTCACTTCTGTATTTTTGGGATTTTTTCCAATTAGAGGATAAAAGAACAAGATAGTGCAATTCATTGCTCTTATTGTGATTCAGGAAATTGATGCAAATCCAAGGGAAGGCGGTCCCATTGTAAAAAATTATTTAAAACCAACCAACAAAAAAACCAACCTTCTCACCTGCCCCACTGCACCCTCAACCACCTTACTAAGTCCCATCCAGGATTTTGTCCTAAATGTAGGTTTTCAGTGGAATTCATTTGTTGTACATAGTCACTGAGAATTGTTTTCTTTCTCTAGGTCATTTCATTTTTGGCTGCAGTGTTGCACAAAAAGGGAACACGTGAAGATATTGAAAA
>VWZD01010440.1:0-15458 GCA_013396695.1 Sakesphorus luctuosus | reverse complement strand
CTTCAGAACTGGCCCTTGGAGAAGCTCCAGGGCTTCTAGGTGTAAAAGCAAAGTTGTTAAAAATCCTTGTGAGTTCGTATATAAAATCACGGCGGCTAAACCAAAAGAGGCACACTTTTTAGATTCCACACAAAAGACAGTTTATTCAAAAACTCCAAGGAGGGAGGAAAAAAAACAGAAAAGAAGGATCCCCAACTAAACTTTAATTACTCAATATATAATCCTAAATCCTGCCTATAGTCCCCTGTCATTTGTTGATTAGCCGTGTCTATACACCTTACTACAGCTTCTCATTGGATGCTACTCTGGTGCAGCTGCTTCTTCTCTCCTGTGAGAAAGTTATACTCCCCAAATTCTTTCTCATGGCAAGCTGACCTGATAGTCTCTTTATCTCACCTTGTTTTGACCAACCCACAAATCTTTCTCACAGGACTAATTAAGACTGCCAGAGTTCTCATTCCTGTAGGCCTCTGACAATGTCAGAGACTTTTCTCACTTTAACAACCCTACATCTGGGCATTCTTCTTGTGTTTTGTCTTCAAACTGTCTGCATGTGGTTCTTCATAAACAGCATGGCCTCGAGAGAGAGCTTAAGAATGTAGGAGAAAACATTTTAGTAACTTCTAATACCACCTAATATATGAGCAACCCAGCAAAATCCATGTAACCTATGTAATTCTAAAAATCTACAAAATATACACTAAAATCCTTAGGCATCAGTATCATAGTTGCATGTTGTAGTGGGTTGACCCTGGCTGGATGCCAGGTGCCCACCCAGCTGCTCTATCACTCCTCTTCCCAGCCAGAAAGGGGAGGGAGAATAAGATAGAAAATGACTCGTGGGTTAAGACAGTTTACTAAAGCAAAAAAGTAAAAGTTTGTGCATGCAAAAGCAAAGCAAAAAATAACAAGGTTTATTCTCTAGTTCCCATCAGCAGGGATGGCCAGTCACTTCCCAGTAAGCAGGGCTTCAGCAACGTGGAATGGTTTCTTAGCAGGCAGCCATTGGAAACAAAGAATAATGGCCTCCTTCCTGCTCCTTTCCTTAGCCTTTATATCAGAGCCGACGTCATATGGTCTGGCATATCCCTTTGGTTAGTTTGGGTCAGCTGGCCTGGTCGTGTCCCCTCTTAGAATCTTGCCCTTCATTGGGGAAGGAATGTTACTGTGCTGATGCTGTGCTCAGCAGCAGCCAAAACACTGGTGTGTTGTCAACACCCTTCTAGCTCCCAATGCAAAGCACAGCACTGGGAAAGCTGCTATGGGGAAATGAACTCCATCTCAGCCAGACCCAATACACATGTTTATTTGTTTTATGTTGTAATGGGCATTTAAACTACTGTTTCAGATACTGAAAGTAGGACTTGGTGGTATAAAAATGAGAAGGTCATTTAGTGCCTTTTTGAAGTAGCTATGCAGTTTTGACCACTGCACCATTATGCATCCCTTTAGAGACTTGTTCATTTCCATTTTTCTGTTTGTTCTTTCTTTGATCTTCAGTCCTTTCAAAACTGTCAGATGAATGCCACCAAATGCATGCGAACAGCATGGACAGACATGCTCTGGAGCCAAGGATCGCGCTGAGGGAGCAAGGCGAGCTTTCCTACCCAGCAAGACCTCGGGACTAGAGCAGAGAGAGGCGCTCCAGCCCCCTCCTCCCAAGCGGGAAGCGATGGAGCTATGACTCAGAGGCAGGTCTGACTCAGCGTGGGCGGTGCCATCAGGGACAGCGCCCACCCCCCACCAGTACAAAACCCCGGCTCCAGGGAGCATGAGGGAATCAAGCCAGCAAACAGGGCATGGTGTGGCAGTGAGACGCTGCAGCTTAAGCTGTTAGCTTGGTTGGTAGCCCTCGCCCTCACTGAGGGAGTTCACATATTGTGTCATTAGGACAAAAGTTGCATTCTCTGTGCGCACCAGAAAGGATGTGTTGACGCAGCCCACAAAGCATGCAGCTGTCCAGGTCTCAGACTGCAGGGAGTGCCACAGCTTGGCACTGCTCTCGGAGGGCAGCAGAGACAACAGCTGTGAACGATCTGCTCAGCCTGGTGGTAGAGCTGAGAGAGGAGGTAGAAAGGCTGAGAAGTATTAGAAACTCTGGAGAGGCCATTGACTGGTGTAGCTGCATGCTACCATCTCTTAGACAAATGCACCCACCATCCACTTCACAAGAAGCAATGGATCCCCTACCCTCTCACCACCAGGCGGAAGGAGGGGACCTTAAAGATGGAGGGGAATGGAAAGGGGTTTCTGCTTGGGGCAGCAGTCAAATCCCCTCCCGACCTATCTCACCTTTCCAGGTGCCCTTAAACAGTAGGTATTAGGCCCTGGAACTTGAGGACCAGGGAAATGAGAATGTGGATGAAGGCCCATCCAGGTTGGAGGGGTCGCCTAGGGTGGAGCAGCCTATCCCCCACATCATGACCTCCTCAGTTAAGAAAAAAAGGAAGGATAGTTGTTGATGATCCTTCTGAGTGGAATAGAGAGACCCTATATACAGATTGGACCCAAAACATAGGGAAGTGTGCTGCCTCCCTGGGGCCTGGGTTAAGGATATCACCAGGAAACTTCCCAGCCTGGTATGGCCCACTGACTATTACCCGCTGCTGGTTTTTCAGGTTGACACTGGTGAAGTCCCAACCAGAAGCCTGTGGACAATCAAGAGGGACCTCAGGGTCAACAGGTCTAGGCATCTGGAGCACAAGATGTGCTTTGCCATGTCCTACCACTTATAGGGAATGATGGGGCAAGAAACAGGGAAATCCTACAGATGAATGCCTGCCTCCAAGTCTGGTATCACCAGCAGTTTTTTATGTTTTTTGATCATGGGTAGGTTTACATGACACCAAGCCTGATGGCAACAGATGGGGTCCACCCATCTCAAAGGGGAAAAAGAATCTTAGCTCAGGAGTTAGCAGGGTTCCTTGAGAGAGCTTTAAACTAGATTTGAAGGGGGAGGGGGACAAATCCAGGCCCAACAGAGATAAGCCTGGGGATGGCACACCATTGTTTGAGGGATGGTGTGCTAGTAACGTCCTTCAATCTGCTGTCTCACTTGAGGTAGGGGATGAAAATCCATGCAGCAGCAAGGATGCTAGGGTTATTGATATGCTAGAAATCCCAGAGGTACCTGGGAATGGTCACACAAGAATTGGGGCTTATCCCTGCATAAAGACAGAGAGGTCAATAGCCCAACAGAAGCGCATGTTGTGCTGGTTTAAAGGTAAACCAGCAGAAGAAATGAATCCAACTATAAAGAGATTACAAGTCAGAGTTACAACTGACTAAAAACATAATGAATACAATGATACAAAGAAAATTTGGGTTTAACCTGCAAAAGAACAGATGTATAACCCAGCACCCTGGGGCACAAACAGAATTGCATTCATTAGCCCCTGTGCTGAGTGCCACATGGTCTTCCTGAGTGCAAAATAAAAGGAGAGGAAAATCTGTTGATGAGGATGATGATCACAGTCTTGTCGAGAGTGGCAGTCACAGTCCTGTTGAGGTTCTGGCCCTCCTCTGGATCCAATTAGTGGTACCAGAAGTCCCAAACCCCAAAGATTATATATGCTCAGGTTCAGGTGGGAATGTCCAGTACCTCCACCCAGGGCAGGGAGTTTCACAATGGGTGATTTAACTCTGTGAGTCATGGGGTATTTTTGGAATCTTTGATGGTCTAGGTCATTGCAACTGCCTATTGTGCCAGTCCCTATTCTCGGGACCGAGATGGGGGACGGCTCTCAGAATGATCCAGACATACACAGGAGTCTTGAAACTCCAAAAAGCATTTATTTCCAGTTGGGATGGAGTTTTAAGGGTTTGGATAGGGGCGGTGTTTGGAGGGGATTAGACAGTACATCTGAGGGCAGGGTTAGGCTTAGGTACTGGGAGGAACCACACAGGGACATCCGAGGAGGGGGGGAGGAGGAACCATGGGCAATACAGAGACTGTGAGCAGAGGGCAGGTGGGCTTCAGGAACAGCTGCCACCCTGTGCCGCCTCAGGAGTAGTGGAGTCTGCTGCAGCAAGGCAGGGGAGGGTTGTAGAACTCTCTCAGACTCAGGGAAACCACCAAGGTACCTTCACAGCATGGAAAAACCTCAGGGAAAAAACACACAGAGAGGGGGAAGGAACAGGGGGGGTGTGAGCCTTAGGGGTTGAGCCCGACACCCTAGTGGCCCTTTAGCAGACATGTCCCCTAAGGCTGGATGTGAAGGCGCTAATGCCTCCCTGGAGGGGAGTTATCACACCTGAGTCATTGGTGTGAAAATAGGAAAACTTCCCTATCTCACAGGGTTCTTTAACACCCATCTTGTAGCCTGATGTGTCAGGTGTGCCCTGGGCAGCTTCTGCAAACGATCCATTATTAACAGTTCATGAGAAATGGCATAGAGGGTGTAGAATACAAAGTTTTGGTTACACCCACACAGTGATAAACTGGTCCTGGCCACTGTAACTAGGACACATGTACACCAATGCATGCAGCATGAGACACAAACAGGAGGAACTGGAAGTCATGGTGCAGCAGGAAAACTATGACATAGTAGCCATAACAGAGACATGCTGTGGGATCACTTGCATGACTGGAGTGATATAAACTCTTCAGAAGGGATCGGCAAGGAAGGAGAGGCTTTAGATAGCTCTGTATGTTAGGGAGTGTTCAGATTGTCTGGAGCATAATGATGGTGATGATAGAGTCGAGTGCTTATGGGTAAGGACCAGGGGGAAGGCCAACAAGGCAGATCTCCTGGTGGGAGTCTGTTATAGACCACCCAGCCAGGATGAAGAGGAAGATGAAATATTCTATGAGCAGCTGGAAGAAGTCTCACGATCACTGGTCCTGGTTTTTGTGGGGAACTTCAACTTACCAGATGTCTGCTGGAAATACAACACAGCAGAGAGGAAACAGTGAAACAGTGAATCTATCCAGGAGATTCCTGGAGTGTATGGAAGAACTTGAGTTTTTGATTCTCAGACAAGTAAGGAGGGGGGGTCAGAAGAACTGTCACCTTGGACTTCCAGAGGGCAGAATTTGGTTGAGAGTGTCCCTTGGGGGGCAGTCCTGAAGGGCAAAGGGATCCAGGAAGGCTGGACATACTTTAGAAAGGAAACCTTAAAGGCACAGGAACAGGTCATCCCCATGTGCCAAAAGATGAGTTGGCAGGGAAGAAGACTGGCCTGACTGAACAGAGAGCTTTGAATGGAACTCAGGGAGAAAAAGAGTTTATCACCTTTGGAAAAAGGGGCCGGCAGCTCAGGAAGGCTGCAAGGATGTGAGGTCATGCAGGGAGAAAATTTGAAGGGCCAAAGCCCAGCTAGAACTTCATCTGGCCACTGCTGTAAAAGACAACAAAAAGTGTTTCTATAAATACATCAGCAACAAAAGGAGGGCCAAGGAGAATCTCCATCCTTTCCTGGACGTGAGGGGAAACACAGTGACAAAGGATGAGGGAAGGGCTGAGGTGCTTTATGTCTTCTTTGGCTCAGTCTTTAATAGCAAGACCAGTTGTTGTCAAGGNAGTTATACTTATGGGCAGTGTCTGTGTCACACCGTGGCTGGCTGCAGGTTGAGCTCCCAGTCTCTCTCCAGCAAGACAGAGACAAGCGGTGAGCATTGAGATGAATTCTGTCTCTCCCTCTGTGTCCCTTGTCCCAAACAAAGAAGGAAAGCTGGAAGCAGAGAGCCGCAGCATGTCCTGGGAATCAGCTGTGCCTTCTCTCTCTCCTGGGTGGCTGCTGCAGCCGGGGTGGGCAGGCCACGACACTGCAGGCGGTGGTGAGACTGGAGCGGTGACCAGGGCCCCAATCCGAACCAGGAGAACAGCCGTAGCAAGGAGAAAGGAACCAGCTCACCCAAAAAAACAGCAGCAGCCAGGAGCCATTTAGACCCGCACAAGTCCATGGGGCTGGATGTGATCCACCCGAGAGTACAGAGGGAGCTGGCGGGATAGCTCACCAAGGTATTTTTAAGCTGGGGTTGTTTAGCCTGGAGAAAAGGAGGCTCAGGGGAGACCTTCTTGCTCTCTATATCAACCTGAAAGGAGGTTGCAATGAGATGAGATTTGGGCTCTTCTCCCAGGTAATAAGTGGGAGGATGAGAGGAAATGGCGTCAAGTTGCACCAAGGCAGGTTTAGATTAGATATTAGGAAAGTTTTTCTCATGGAAAGGGGTCTGAAGCATTGGAACAGACTGCGTGGGGAATTGGTAGAATCACCATCCCTGGAAGCATTCAGAAAATGTATGGATATGGAACTTGAGGACATGGTTTAGTGGTGAACATGGTGGTGGTTCTGGGCTGATGGTTGGACGTGGTGCACTTAGAGGTCTTTTCCAACCTTAAAGGATCTATGGTTTTGGTTTCCTCATATTTCTGTCCAGGACTCATCAGTGCTACTATCTAAAGGCTAGAAATGTATTTAGATGTCTTGTAGTACTCATAGAAGTGAGACTTTGATTTAACTGCCTTCCTCCCTTTTCTTTGTCGCCAGTTTGTTATAAAGTCTCTTACAGGTCTTTCTAGGTACCATTTGTAATCTATTGAATGTAAGTTAGATACTCAAAAGCACCATCTATAGTAATACTTTTCATGTTTATGTAATTCTTTGATTTAAGAAGTCGGGAAGAAGTACCAGCTGAGGCCTTTTTTTAGATAACTAAAAGAATCTTCACTTTCCCAGGCCCTGGTCCTCATGGAAGAGTTCACCACTCTCGTATCTGTTGGAGGTACACTGTAGTAGGGCACAAGAAATTAATGAGGTTTCTGGAGTTTATTGACAACTTCCTTACACAGGTGACTGGTTGATGAGCAAGATGCTGTGCTGGACCTTGTCCTTAGAAATAAGGAAGAACTGAGCAGAGGATCATGCCGAGGGATCATGAGAAGGTTTCCTAAACTGGAAAGACCTTAAAATTAGTGCTATGAAATGCGCCCCAGCCCCCCAAGTGGGGAACATTGAAGCTCTGCCTCAGAGGCACCTCTGACTCAGCATAGGTGGGTGTGGGAATTTCATATGGTATTTGACCGAAGAATAAAGCTGTGTACTGAACTGCCTCCGTAATTAGAGCGAGGTGCCCTTAAGGAACTCATTACTGTACTCAGAAGCAGCCGTGCCGACCTTTACAGCAGATGTGGACACTTAGCCAATTACAGCAGGCTATTGTAATGTAAATAACATCATTAGCCAATAATGAGTGTCAGAGTGGCACAGGTGCGGAAGGTTACAGTTCTAAAAGTGTATTTAAGTTTGCGCGCGTAATAATAAAGTGTCTGTTGTTGCTAGTTCGTATCGAATCGTCTGCTTCAAAACGCAAACCCGTCTCCCCATAGGTGGGGCCAGGAGTAATGGTGGCCACCCCACCACCCATAGCCCCTAGGGAGTTTGAGTGAATAGGGTGGGGTGAGGCAGCCAGGATGGGATGGCAAGTTGTGCAGGGAAGGTGCAGTCACCCACCAGCTCAAGAAGTGAGCTCAGTTTGTGGTCATTGTCCTCTCAGAAGGAGCCCAGCAATGGTGTCCACTTGGCTGAAAGCCATATCCTCTGCATGTGCCAGAAGTGATGTGGTGACACAGATGAAGCTCCCACAAAAACATGCAGCTGTCCAGGTCTCAGGCTGCAGGGAGAGTCAGAGCCTGGCACTGGTATTGGATGGCACTAGAGATGAAAGCTGGGTGAGGTGTGACCAGGTGGATGATCTGCTCAGCCTGGTGGTGCTGAGGGAGGCGGTAGAAAGGTTGAGAAGTATTAAGGACTATGAGGAGGAGACAGACTGGTGGAACCATGCTCTGGCCTCCCTGAGACAGGAACATCCACTGGAAAGAAACCCAGATCGAGAGGGTCCTGTATCCTTACCCTGCCAGGCTGAAGTGGTCAAAACAAAGCGGTGAATGGAGGCAAGTCCTTGCTCGGGAAAACAGGCAAAGCACTCCCTGCCCTCCTCCCCCTCTCAGGTGCCTCTGTACAATAGGTGTGAGGCTCTGCATGGTGAAGGATGTCACCAGGAAACTTCCTAGCCTGGTTTGGCCCTCAGACTACTACCTGTTCCTGGTCCTCCCTGTGGGTGGCAATGAAGTCTCAACACGTAGTGCAAGGGCAACCAAAAGGGACTTCAGGGCCTTGGGGTGGTTGGTGAGAGATTCTGGAGTAGTTTTCTCCTCTATTCTTCCATTTGCAGGCTGACACATTGAAAGAAGGGGATGCACTCAGTCTATTAATACATTGTTCCGTGGCTGGTGTCACCACCAAAATTTTTGTTTCTTTGACAGTGGAATGGCCTAGATGGCACCAGGCTTGCTGGCATCAAATCGGATTCACCTCTCAAAGGAGAAGAGGGTCTTTGGCCAGAAGCTAGCAGGGCTTATTGGTAGGGCTTTAGACTAGATGTGGTGGCGGGAGGGGGATAATACCAGGCTTCCCTTAAGCTGTGGGACAACAGGCCAATGTTAAAGGGATGAAGCGCTCAGTAATGTGAGTACACAGTTGCTTTTAGAAAAGGATAACACTACTGCCAGCCAACATAACTGTGACATTCAAGAAGTTGAAAAAACCCTCAAGTAGTATTCCCTTTCTGTCACAACTATTTTGTTAAGAAAAAAGGTTTGTTGCAACCTAAAGCACTTTCCATTTGACAGAGCTGATATATCAAACCCTTTTATTAGCTCTTGCTCTTCTACACATCTTGACTATTTTCTTTTAATAAAATGAACTGTATCTAATATCAGCTGCTGCTTGTATGTCTGAACAAGCAAAAAGGCTGTGCTCACCAAAAAGAACATAATTGCAGATGCACTTTCTTTGTTGGAATGGAAGTTGCATGAGGAATATGTAGTGCAGATGAACTGAAGTAGCTTGGGGTTTTCCCTTTGTGTTTCAATTTTTCAGTTATGCTTTATATCACAACTGCTTCCAAGCAAAGTTAAGTTTTTACAGTTTAATTCTATGTTCACTTCTGCAGAACAAAAATAATTCCGTAGCTCTCAGTAGTGTCAGAATCTTTGATGTTGAAAAGTTCATAAAGAAGATACTTATTGTTTAAAAAGATGTAAAGGAGCAGTAATAAATTCCCTGAATAACTGGATTCTCCTTAACGGAAGTTTTAGATGCTTTATTTTGCAGAACTGGTCAATATAGCTGCAAAAAAATAAAGGTGTATTTTATATAGCTTAAGTTTTTGAAATATACCAGTTCTTTGTTTAGATTTTGCTACTTTATCAGTTGGACTTGATCTTGTACCTCTTTTTTTAATGAGAAGGAGCCAGTAGTATTTTGAAACTAGGTGCATGATTTCTGTTCCATTCGCTTAAATTTAATCCCCGTGTTTTAAGGTGACGACTGAACTGTCTTAACAGTTAGGCTCTTAAAACAGATTCTGTTTTGTATTAGTTCTCTAATGAAGTAGCAGGAAATATATTTTCCCTTGGAACAGTGTTTTTTTGTTGTTTTTTGTATAGCTTCATTGATGCATTGGGCATTTTCCTTGAAAATCAATAATTCTGAGATTTGCATTTTCCTCTTTGGCTGAAATAATGTACACTTGTTAATCATTGCAACATTTTGTAAATATAATTTCATTTTCTGCAAGTTTTTGAGACAGGTTGTGTTGCCTTAGTGAATAGACTTTTTCTTGATGCTTAAATGTCTTATTTGTATATGAAGGACATGATATGACCTTATTTTAAAGAGTTCTTAGTACTAAGGCACTTGAATTAAATATTTGAGTTGTTATTTTAAAGTGGGGAACATTGTTTATAAGTGCTTTTTAATTTTTACAGAAAATGGATAAAAAGGAAAAGTTTCCTGTGCTTACAGGAAGGAAACGGCTTTAACAGAAAAAGGTACTAATGCTGTTCGTTCTTTTCAGGAAACTTTGTTCTAATGAATTTTCACCTTTTGTGATTCCAAGGTAGCAAGAAACGTAGTTTCCTGCTAGACATTCATGTAGTATAGATCAGGGAAGCTGTATACTACCCATAGGTATCTGCTCTCAGCACATGGCTTAGTCTGGTTTTGTTTTGGTTGTTGTTTGCTTCTGTCAATTCTTTGCTTCCCCTGGGAAGAGTTATTACAGGTGCAAAGCAGGATTATGCTTTATGTTAGTTTACCCTGGTAGGAACTGTGTGTGCACTCCTGTATTAGGGGTCATCTCTCCTTGAATCCACAAATCTCTGGTACTGTATATGCTTCCACCACCTTTACTGTGGTTTCTCTTGCCATTTACTGTTGTGTCACTGACACTACTAGCACATGGGCAGCAGAGGCATCAGTGTCATTGTTATCAAATAGAATAGCAGAGACCAAAGCAGTGTGACGGTACACAGAGGAAGAAGCTGGTTGCTCTAAAAGTTTTTTCTAAAGGTTGTTTTATATTCATAAGCAACTCTCATTTGGCCCAGTACAGTACTTTTCACTAAATTTTTGTTTTCTTACAGTAGTTGTAGTGATTTGAGTGGCTACTACTGAAATAGTTTTAGGAAAAAGCATTATGCTAATACTGGTTTAGAAGTTATACTAAGTAATCTTTATTTCAAACTTTTTAATTTTTCACTTGCTTTGTCAGCATCACTCAGTGTGCTGGCTGATCACTTTTGAACCAAACATACAAATTTCACTAGTACACTGAATTTCATCTGGTTTTGTGCTTCTGGGATTTTGGTCTCTCTCTTTTCAAACTTAATTTTTGTAGCCAGTATTGTAGGTGAAACTATTTTGTGTATGCTGTGAACTTTCTGGTTTTGTAAATGCTGATGTATTTCCATGGACTTTTATCATTAACGAGTCTTCTGTATTTCTCACAGTCCCTCCCTTTCTCTTTGCTTCCTCCTGCATGATGCCCCCCTTTTTTTGTTGTTCATGTTAGCTCCTTGTCAGGTTTCTTGCATTACTATTTTAACCTTAGGCAGCTGCATCACTGGTTAATTACTGTTCACTTCCAATACTGACTTTTTCTGAGACTGAATTAGTGTTAAAATGCTTTATATTGTGAATGTGTATGCTTCTTTTTTCTATGTAACTTAGGGTTGTCAAAACATAGTCTAACACTTATCTCCTTCCTTTATATTTTTTAAAGTATTTTTAAATTTGGTTCTGGAAACTTGTAGCAAAAGTACTGTCATTTTATCAAACTGTAGCTCTGATACAGAAACCAGAGATTTACTCTCTTGTAGCTAAATCTGTCTGATGTACTTAATCATGGCATCTTATTTGAATGAGAACTAGAGGATAATAATTCATTCTCTTTCTGCTTCTCTCATTCACATTCAAGTGTTTGGGGTTTTTAAAATTTTTTTCAGGACAGTTTATGGACTGATAACTAGCAGAGCTTCATGTACTGTCTAACAAGAGTAGTAGTTTATTGCAAAATATGGAAGCTTAAAACTGGCTTTGAGACAAAGCTTCTTACATTTATTATAGCATGTTTGCTGTTTTAAAAGAAGAGTCCACTGCTCACCTAAATTATAAAGTAGCTAATAAATGAGTTGTACTGGTTTACTTTGTGCAGCTGCAGAAATCAACTTTGATCATAGTGCTGTGGTTATATCAGTACAATGCTATTCAACATATAAGAAATTAAAGCAACTTTTTAAAGTATTTTCATTTCAACTAAAGATTTCATAATATAAACTACATAAAACACAACTGTATTTAAAAAATATCCCCCCTTTCTCCTCCTTGTTTTAGCTTTTATATCTGATCTTACATCACATAGTCTGGAATATCCCTTTGGTCAGTCTGGGTCAGCTGTCCTGGCTGTGTCCTCTCCCAGGATCTTGCCCACCCCCAGCCTACTGGTGAGGGAGTGAATGTTGGAGAGAGCGCTGGTGCTGTACCGGCCCTGCTCAGCAGTAGCCAAAACACCAGTGCATTCTCAACACCTTTCTAGCTCCCAATGCAGAGCACAGCACTGGGAGGGCTGCTGTGGGGAAATGAACTCCAGCTCAGCCAGACACAATACGCTTTATCTCAACCCATGAGTTTTAACTTTTCTCAGATTCATTCCCCCATCCCACTGGCTGCATGGTGTTTAGCCAGGTTAAACCACAACACACTTTAAAAAAACCCAACCAACATTTTAAATTTAAAATTTCAATAGGAATTTTCTTTGGAATGCTAATTTGCAGTAAATGAGAATATACATAATTGACAAAGAAAAAGGGAAGAAGATAACATACAGAAGTAGTGCTTAAATGTGTGGTTATTATCTGTAGCATAAACATTTTTAAACTCTGCTTGCTATCTTGTCTTAGCTTCACCTTTTTTTAATTGTGTATCATGTTATGATGATACTTTTTCATATTTTATTCTCAGTATTTGCTGCCCTTTCATTTTTTCCCTTTCACTAAGGTGTCCTTTGTATCACTTCCTTTGTTCACTGTAGTTTCTTCCTCCCTGGAATGTCTTTTACAATATCTGTTGTTTCTTATAAAGCAGCAAGAGACTAAATATGTATATATTGAATACGCAAGACTATCTTTGCATATATGTAAATTGGGTTTCTATGTCTCTGTTTGAACTGCTACACTGATGCATTGTTTAAAAGCTTTTCAATGCAACAGTTCTTTGACTTCCTTAATTCAGCTAATATTAAAGTAACAGTTTTCTTTTTTCAGTCCAGAGGTAGAAATGCTGGACTACTACTGGTAATAGCTACTGCACAAAGCTGATAATATAAATAATGATAAATGTTGACTCTTGTTACAGTTGGGGAATGAAAAAACAAAACATAACAAAACTTGTCTGTTTTGACTTGTCTGGCTTGTCAAGCCATTATTTATTCCATGATAAGGAAACATTTCAAAGTTAACTTCAGTGGTTTATGAAAACTTTGTGCAGGAAAAATGCTGATAACATTATTTCTTTGTTTTCCTTGGAATCTGTACATATGTATTAGCAGTGGTGTTATACGTTTTCGTTGGTATGGCATAAGAAAGAATGAGATAAAGATTATTAAGGAAATGACAGTGATATTTTGGTTTATGTGTATTGTATATGTAATTTGCAAAAATGTTGACTTTTAAAGTAAACAAGCAAATCATGATTTCAGAATCTTCAGTAAACAACATAAATGCTGACAGAAGGAGCCTTACTATTTCATGACTTGTTAACACAGGAGCCTGTCTATAATAGGTAAATGTATATACATCAAATTCCTTTATTTTGTCTTCAGAAAATATGCTCAATTTTTGCCATTTCATTAGTATAACAATAGTGGATTGTAATGTGTGATATTTATAAATTTTTGTTGTTTTGGAAATGCAGTTCAAATTATTGTGATGGGTTTTTTTTTTGGGGGGGTGAGGAGTGGTTTTTTTTGTTCTTCTATTTGTTTGTTTTAAATGGTGTGGACTTCCTTACAATTGGGATCTTTATAGTGAGTGATAACTAGAGGAACAAATTCCTTTTCAGTACTTGAATATAAATTATGCTGGTTTACAGGAAATAAACAAGATAGTTCAGTGGTGACTAAATCTTGTCTTTCTGTGGAGGGGGTGAAACAGTTCCTCATAGTAGTCTGACCAGAGAGTGTTTAATATTAAAGAGATATTTTTAGATAAATTTTGGGTTCGACTGGGATAGGGTTCATTTCTTCTCAGTAGCTGGCACAGTGCTGTGGTTTGGATTCAGGATGTCAATAATGTTGATAACACACTGATATTTTTTGGCTGTTGCTGAGCAGTACTTACCCTGAGTCAAGGGCTTTTCAGTGTCTCAGGCTCTGCCAGGGAGGAGCTGCACAAGAAGCTGTGAGGGAGCAGGGCCAGGACAGCTGACCCAAACTGGCCATAGGGATATTCCATACTGTGGAACGTCATGCCCAGTATATAAACTGGGGGTAGTTGGCCAGGAGGGGCCGATCACTGCTCAGGGATGGGCTGGGCATCGATCAAACGGTGGTGAGCAACTGTCTTGTGCATTGCTTGTTTCTCTTGGGTTTTATTCCACTCTCTGTTTTGGTTATCTCCCTTTTCATTACAATTAGCAGTACTAGTAGTATATTTTACTTTATTTAAATTATTAAACTGTTCTTATCCCATGGGTTTTTGCCTTTTTCCAATTCTCCTCCCCATCCCACCTGGGGCGGGCAGTGGGGGGAATGAGCCACTGCATGATACTTAATTGCTGACTGGGGTTAAACCGTGACAAAAATATACCAAGATTTTGTATTTGTCACTTTGCTTACTGTTTGACTTTTGCACCCAAAAATCATTCCTTTTGTTTTTTGCTATCTTCTTATAAGAAAAATATCTCCTCCAAAACTGGGAAGTGAATATAGCAGCTAATTACTTAAACTGATTATGGATTAAGCGCTGTCCACTGCATTATGAGCCAACAGAAGTTTTATTACTAATTTATGTATTGGTACTATATGACCTGAGCAAATTTTCTTTTGATTGCCTTATGTTGCATCTTTTTGGTGAAGGGCTCTGCTTCTGAAACCAGAAGTTTGCCTTTTGATTGCTTAATGCCGTTTGATATTTAAATTCTGCATTGTTCTACCACTTTTGAAAAAATTTGCTTAGCATGCATCTGAGGTTATGGTCTATGTTTCATTTATGATTTATGTTATTGAATTTAAAATTCTTTTGAGTAAACTGAGTGTTTTAATTTGGTTTTATGTTTTTTGTGTGTGTGTTTTTTTGTGTTTTGTTTTTTGTTTGTTGGTTTGTTTTTTTTAGTGCTTGGGAGATGGGAAGTAATGATAGCTGGCACCTGAACTAAAATATCTGTGTAGGCGCTACCATCCCAGAACTTCAGGATGAATGGGGATATGCCTCATGTTCCCATCACTACTCTTGCAGGGATTGCTAGTCTTACAGACCGTAAGTACTCTTTTTTTTTTTTATCTTTGCTATGTTCCCTTCTACCTCTTCAGTAAATACCTGCATTTTCAAAATACTAAAAATATTTTTATTTTTAAAGTCCTTAAAAGTAAATCTCTTCAAAACCAGATTCGGTATTAAAATATCTTTTGTCCTTGCTAGAATTTTAAAAATATATTCAAACAAAATATGCTAATTTAAACATGAAATGAAATGTAGGTTAAAAATAAAGCCCTTAAGTACACCCAGAACATAAAATATAGGAATTAATTGTTTGTTTGGAATATCATTCAGTAACATATCTGGGAACCCCACAAATAAAGAAAAACATATAAATGATAAAATGCTCTAAAACATACATATCATCATCATCACTGGAGAGAGGGAGAGAGAGAGAGGGATAATTAAACTGATGTTCAGCTAGAGAGAGTTGTGTAATGATTCCTTAGTTTTGGACAAAGTACAAAAAAGTCGCTCTAATTAACAAGTGCAAAGAATGTCTGCTAGAATGGAAATAAGCAGCTGAACCTATGAGGCTTCTTTCTTGGCTGTGAGTAGATGAGGTGTGTGTATTGTCTTTAAATATGTCAGGAAGACAAAATGCAAGGAAAGAAAAAGAACTATTTACATTAAAAGCTG
>VWZD01010438.1:91258-103240 GCA_013396695.1 Sakesphorus luctuosus | reverse complement strand
AACTGATTCTATGATTCTATTTTTGCTGAGTGTGGGTGTCAAACACAACTGGTTTGGGTTAACCTGGTTAACTTGGCTGTGTCTCCAGCAGGCAGACCCTGCTGACTGTGGGATGTCTTTGCCTTGCAGGCGGCTCCGGCGCGGCGGCGTCCATCACCATCGCTGGCACCAGCCAACCTGCCATCACCAAGACCACCTCTGTGCTGCAGGACGGGGTGATTGTCACCACAGCAGCTGGGCACCCCCTGCAGCAGGGCCAGCTGCCCGTGGGCACTGACTTCGCCTTCCCTGGCCACGAGCACTCGCTGCACTTCCCGCAGAACAGCTCTTCAAACAACAACCTGCCACATGCCCTCAACCCAAACCTCCTCAATTCTCTGCCTCTCTCTTTGCCAGTGAATCAGCAGCACCTCCTAAACCAGAATCTGTTAAATATCCTGCAGCCTTCAGCAGGAGAAGGCAAGTCCGAGGTCAACCTCAACCCCTTAGGTTTGCTCAGCCCGAATGTAAGTGCTGCCCTGGCTTTGCTCTCCGGTGACGTGGACGGGCAGGTCCTGCAGCCCGTGCACTTCCAGCTCCTGGCAGCCCTGCTCCAGAACCAAGCCCAGGCCGCTGCCATGCTCCCCGTGCCATCCTTCAATGTGACCATCTCAGATTTGCTGCAGCAGCAGAACCCCCCTGTGCCCTCGGTGCCCCCCGAGCCCCTGCCCGACAGCGCCAGGGTGGAGACCCTCCTGCCCAACCCCGTGCCCGGCTTCCCTGGCACTGACACAGCTTCCAACCCCCTGCTCCTGGCCCTCAATCCCCAGCTGGTGGGGGGGGTGCTGAACTCTGCCAGCCATCCCGAGGTGCCCATTGCCACCTCCTGCCAGGCAACCACCACCACCACCACCACCTCCTCGGCAGTGGCAGCGCTGTCTGTGTCGGCCCTGGGTGGTGGCACAGCCGTGGTGTCCATGGCAGAAACACTGCTGAACATATCTAATAGTGCTGGGAGTGCACCTGGGCCAGCTAAACTCAACAGTAACTCTGTGGTGCCACAGCTCCTTAACCCTCTACTGGGGACAGGTCTGCTTGGTAAGTTCAGTTTCTTCCCAGATATAAAAGGAAATTAAAAAAGAAATTAAAAAATGAAGAGGGTTGGGGAGGGGGAATTTTGGATTCTACTTTCTGTTTGCAAAAACTCTGCTTTACCATCCTTTGTGTGTGTGTGTCACAGCTTGGGGAAACATCTCTGCTCTTGTAGGAGATGCAAAGCAAATTCCACTTGGGATTCCTCTCTGTTCAGTCCTGATTTTGGAAATCAGTTCTACCACCTAGATTTGCTAAAACCACCTAAAAAGTGATGTCAGCAGCTGGACTGTTCCCTGCTCAGGAGTTTGTGTGTGGTGTTACAGTTTGTGTGTTGGGGAAACATCTCTGCTCTTGTAGGAGATGCAAAGCAAATTCCGCTTGGATTCCTCACTGATTTTGAAGTCATTAATTCTGCCAAAACTACTTAAGAACCACCTCAAAATGATGTGAGCAGCTGGACTGTTCCGTGCTCAGGAGTTTGTGTGTGGTGTTACAGTTTGTGTGTTGGGGAAACATCTCTGCTCTTGTAGGAGATGCAAAGCAAAACCCACTTGGATTCCTCACTGTTTAGTCCTGATTTTGGAAATTAATTCTGCCACCTAGATTTGATAAAACCACTTCAAAACCAGCTCAGAGTGGTGTGAGCAGCTGGACTGTTCCCTGCTCAGGAGTTTTTGTCTGTGTGTTACAGTTTGTGTGTTGGGGAAACATCTCTGCTCTTGTAGGAGATGCAAAGCAAATTCCACTTGGATTCCTCACTGTTTAATATTCACTTTGGAAATTATGAATTCTGCCACCTAGACTTGCTAAAACCACCTAAAACCCACCCCAAAGTGTGGTGTGAGCAGCTCAGGAGCCTCCCTGGGGCAGCAGTGGCAGCACAGGGTTGTGGGAGTGGCTGTGCAGGACACAGAGGACCAACACCTACATCACAAAGAAGCCATTAAAAAGCCCTTAAACACGAGATTTTTTTTCTCCTGGGTGGTGATTTTTGGATCATTCTCACCAAGAACATGGAGTGGAATTAGTGCTGCTCTGTCTGGGCTGTGTCTGGGGCTACTGGGAGGGATTAAACAGTGGCAAAGAGCTGATAAGGTGTTTCAACTTAATTGTCTCATCCTGACCTAATGGCTACAGTGACCTCAGCCCTGCCTGACATTTTCTATGTAAAACACAACTAACCACATGGAAATTTTAAGGAAAACATGAGCTTTTAGTTAAAAAAAACCCAAACCTAAAAAAATTATTATATATGAAGCTTCATTGTGTCTTAAAGTCGTGTTCAATGGTATATTTATTTACTAAAACTAGAATTTTCACATCCAGATTTTCATATCATAGAAACATTAATACAAATTTTACTCTAAAATGTAAAAAAATAATTGGTTAGTGTTCCATGTCTGAGCCTTTTCTGCCTCCCAGTTGGCTCCTGTTGTTCTGTCACAGCTGAGGAAAAACCACCTTCTGTTGGGGTTGGGGGTTATTTCCACTCCTCTCCCTCTCTCCTCCCTCTCCCACCCCAGGGCTGTCTGGATAAGATTCCCAGACCACCCTGAGCCCTCACCCCCAGTCTGAGCTCAGGAACCCCCTGACCTGTGTCCCCTGTTTGGCCTCCAGGTGACGTGTCCTCCCTCAACACTACTCTGAACAACCATCAGCTGAGTCACCTCCAGTCGCTGCTCAACAACAATCAGATGTTTCCTCCCCCCACTCAGCAGCAGCAGCAGCAGCAGCAGCAGCAGCAGCAGCACCTTCTCCAGGGCTACCAGAACGTGCAGGGCTTTCAGGGCCAGCCCCAAATCCCTGGCCCAGCCACCAACCCCAACCCCATGGCCTGTCTGTTCCAGAATTTCCAGGTAGGAAGGCAAAGGAAAGTGATATTCCAACAGATGTGCAGCTCTCAGGAGGCCAAAGTGCATCCTCCAGTTTGGTTTTCTGTGCTGATTAACACAACATGATCCATATAAATTATATTATATATAAATTTTATAAGTATAGAATATATATAGAATATACTCTTTCAGTAGTACAGAATATACTGTATAGAATATACTCTTTCAGTAGTTTGTGGGTTTTACAAATCAGTAACATTTTGGGTGGAAATTTGATCCCTCTCTCTGCAGGAATTGGGTCCAGTTTCCTTGGAAAGAGTCTTGGTGCATGCACTGAAAAAAATGGGCTGTTTCTGTGCTGACAATACCACAGATTTTTAGCAAAACTCTTTTCCATTCTGCAGAAATGGTCCTGAATTCCCATTTAGCCCATTCTGATCATTCAGCAGTGAGAAATAAATACCAAAATCACTTCACAGTAATTAGAAACTTAATGAGTTATTGTAGGTGACTGTGTGGGCCAGTCCTCTTGTATTCCCACTGCAACTGGATGGAGGAGCTGCTGGATTCTCCAGCCTGCAGAAAACAGGGATTAGAGGGAATGTAAAGAGCAAACTGTGCAAAAGTGACACTTCTGCTCTCCCCCTGAATAGCCAGTTCTTCACAGTGCAAGTTGAGTATCAAACTGACGCCCTGACACAGCAAAAGTAGGGAATAAATCCAGAGTTCAGTATGGATTGGTTGTTACTCAGCCTGGCTGTGGTTGCTGCAGAATTCCAGCCATGAGGATGGGAAATGGAGATAGAGCCAGGTGGGAAAAAGGAGATGTCCCAGTGCAGAATGTCAGTTCTCTGCCTGTTCCCTCTTGTGTGAATTGTGGGAGCTTTAGCTCGAAGCCTTTTGTGGCAGATTCCGAGGGGATATCAGTGGTCATGGTGAGGAGTTAAAAGGGCTCTTGGAATGTTTCCCCCTTGTTTTCTGAAGTTTTATTGACATTGTCTCCCCTGCCTGAGGATGGGACAGGTACAGAGAGCTCAGCTGGTTTGGGCTGGAGGTGCCAGGAGGGGAGGAAAGAACAGCTGAGAGCAGAACTTGGAGGTTGTGGAGTCTCCTTCCCTGGAGATGTAAAACCCACCTGGATGGGATCCTGTGCAAGCTGCCTTAGCAGGGGCTCAGACTGGATCTGCTCAGCTGGAGAAGAGGAGGTTGTGTGGGGACCTCAGAGCCCCTTCCAGTGTCTCAGGGGGCTGCAGGGAAGCTGGAGAGGGGCTGTTCATCAGGAACTGGAGTAGCAGGACACAGGGAGTGGCTTCCCATTGCCAGAGAGAAGGTTTAGATTAAATACTAGGGAAAAAATTCTGGCTGGGAGGGTGGGCAGGCCCTGGCACAGGTTGGGCAGAAAAGCTGTGGCTGCCCCTGGATCCCTGGGAGTGTCCCAGGCCAGTTTGGAGCACCCTGGGGCAGTGGGAGGTGTCCCTGCCCATGGCAGGGGGTGGGACTGGAGGGGCTTTGAGGTCCCTTCCAACCCAACCCAGTCTCTGATCTCCAGAGGTCTCTTCCAACCCCAGCCAGTCTGTGGTTCTGTAACAGAAATATGGACCTTGATGGAGGTTTTTAGGACTTGGGGGTAAAAAGGAAGGTGCTGAGCTTCAGTCAGGAGAGGAGATTGCAGAGAAGACTCAGAAAGGGTCAGTGGTGTTGTCTCAGCCATGCAGAGTGTCCAGTTTGATCCACAAGGCAAAGTCTCAGAGCCAGTGGGTTTAATTCCATCTAAACTGGGGGGGGGTGGATGTTTTCTCTCTGCCTTGTTCAGCATTTAATTTGGAACTGATCCATAATCAAGATGAAATGGGGTACTGGAAGGAACAGTCACCTGGCCACCACCCTGGGTTCTTAATTAGGATGGCACCAAGTGTCCGTTGAAAGAGCTGCGGTCTCCCTCTGAGAGACATTCCAAACCCACCGGGATGTGTTCCTGTGTCACCTGCCCCAGGTGGCCCTGCCTTGGCAGGGGGTTGGACTGGGTGATCTCCAGAGGTGGGACTGGGTGATCTCCAGAGGTGGGACTGGGTGATCTCCAGAGGTGGGACTGGGTGATCTCCAGAGGTGGGACTGGGTGATCTCCAGAGGTGGGACTGGGTGATCTCCAGAGGTGGGACTGGGTGATCTCCAGAGGTGGGACTGGGTGATCTCCAGAGGTGGGACTGGGTGATCTCCAGAGGTGGGACTGGGTGATCTCCAGAGGTGGGACTGGGTGATCTCCAGAGGTGTCGTCTGCCCCAGGTGGGACTGGGTGNCCACCTGTGCTCTCCCTCCACAGGTGCGGATGCCGGAGGACGCCGCGGCGCTGAACAAGAGGCTGCTGCCGGCACTGGGGCTGGCGCCGGGGGCCGAGGGCGCTGGGCCGGCGCTGCCCCCATTCCCGGAGCCGCCGTGCGAGCCGTGCCCGCCACCCAAGGAGCCGCCGGCCGCGGGCGCCCCGGCCGTGGACGCCATCTACAAGGCGGTGGTGGACGCGGCCAGCAAGGGCGTGCAGGTGGTGATCACCACGGCCGGGAGCGGCACCACACAGATGAGCCCCATCCCCGCCCTGAGTGCCATGAGTGCCTTCACAGCCTCCATCGGGGACCCCCTGAACCTGTCGGGCGCCGGTGCCCATGGCCGGAGCGCGGCCGAGCACGAGGGCAGGGCCAGGGGCGGCCGCGGCACACGCGGGCACGGCAAACACCCCGGCGAGGGCGACGGCTTCGAGTACTACCGGGCGGCGAGCTGCTCCACGCCCAAAAAGCAGTGGGAAGGGGAGCAGAGCCCCGGGGGGGACATGCACCGGTGGAAGTGCGAGGAGCTCCTGGAGCGCCCGGCCCACGCCCACGGCAGCCCCTGCCACGAGCGCCCCAACCACGTCCCGGCGCTGCCCCTGCTGCCGGGCGAGCAGCACCCGGCCCTGCTGCCCCCCAGGAACTGCCAGAGCGAGAAGGCGCCCGAGGACAACTTCAGGTACAACAACTACAAGAGAACTCTGCTGAGCTTCAAGGACAGGCTGGAGAACACTGTGGAACGCTGCGCGCACATCAACGGCAACCGGCCCCAGCAGCCGCCGGGCCGGCCCTTCGGGGACCCGCTGGGCGCCTCCAGGCAGGACCTGGCGCTGGAGGAGCAGTCCCCCAGCTCCTCCAACAGCCTGGAGAGCTCCCTGGTGCGGGACTACATCCATTACAATGGAGACTTCAATGCCAAAAGCGTGAACGGGTGCGCGCCCAGCCCGTCGGACGCCAAGAGCATCAGCAGCGAGGACGAGCTGCGCCACCCCGACTCGCCCTCGGCACACGAGCTGCTCCACTACCGGCCACGGACGTTCAACGTGGGCGACCTGGTGTGGGGCCAGATCAAGGGACTCGCCTCCTGGCCTGGCAAACTGGTGAGGGAGGAAGAAGTTCACAATTCATGCCAACAGAACGCTGAGGAGGGGAAGGTATATTTATATATCTATGCACATCTCTCTGTCCCTACACCAAAGGGGTGCCAAAACATCCTCATTTTAGGCTTGGTGTCTTATTTTAGCAGCACAGGTTGGGTTATTTCTTGCCTGTAGTTCATAGGACTGAGTTTCAGGGAATTTTCGGGGAATATTCTGGGTTGGAAGGGACCCACAAGGATCATCGAGTCCAACTCTTACATGAATGACCCATCCATGTTCCCCTAATTAACTTGTGGCAGTGCCTTAAAACAGGTGAGAGTTTGGCTTTACCAAACCATTTGTGCACAGAAAAGGGGTGTTAACAAAAACTTGCTGTCGCTCCCACTTGTGTGTTCAGGAGAATTTCTGGCTGTGTCAAAAGTGTCTGATACAAAGTGTTGAAGCTGCCCAAAAAAAGCAGTGATTTAACCAGGAGGAGGAGTATGGAATGAGGGAGATGGTGCTGATTGACACACAGGAAATGCACACACATTTTCAGCTTGAAGGGAGGTTTGGGTCATCTTTAGTAGCGAGGAGATCTGCTCTTTGGTACTAAAACCTTTATTTTGTGTTGGCAAAGGATGTGCCTGTTGGGGGATGGACAGAAAATACAGTTACCAAGGGGTTGCTGGTGGTTTTGTCATGGTAGACATTTCCTGATCTGGTCCAACATTTATGTGCTTGTGGTGCTCATAAATAACCAGGAGAGCTCCAGCCTCCCTTGGCAGGGACAGTGTCCCTTGGCATGGGCACATCCCCACAGTCCCAGGCACTTCATGGACCCCAAATTATTAAAGATTTCAACAAAACTGGAAAAATCAGATGTCCAATATCCGTGTCCCTTGTGAGTCAGGAACACAGGGATGGCACTGCCACGTTCCCAGGGTGGGTTTAGTGATGGCACTGCCACATTCCTAGGATGAGTTTAATGATGGCACTGCCACATTCCGAGGGTGGGTTTAGTGATGGCACTGCCACATTCCCAGGATGAGTTTAATGATGGCACTGCCACATTCCCAGGATGAGTTTAATGATGGCACTGCCACATTCCGAGGGTGGGTTTAGTGATGGCACTGCCACATTCCCAGGATGAGTTTAGTGATGGCACTGCCACATTCCCAGGGTGTGTTTAATGATGGCACTGCCACATTCCGAGGGTGGGTTTAGTGATGGCACTGCCACGTTCCCAGGGTGGGTTTATGTCTTAACCTCAAAAATGGTGTGTCCATCTCTCTCTGACTGTTTGGTATAACTGAAGGTTTTCCTTTCGATCATTTCTGTAAAGAGGGGGATTTATTTTAACTTCCTTTCCTGGGCCATTCCGTGTTTCCTCCCCGTGTTGGGGACACCAGAATGTGTTGCTGCTTTGTCAGACCTTCCTCCTTTATTGCTGTGGGGTTTGTGGACATTCCATGAATGTTGTGTGGGGCGAATCCAGCAGGATCAATCCAGTGGCACTGATTTCCTTGGCTCCTGGAGCACAAACCCCAGGGAAGCAGCAGAGCCTGGGAATGCTCACCTCGATGGAGACCAGCTCAAGGCCCTCCTCAGGAAGTCATGGATCACCTCTGGCATCAGAAGAGCTTTCATTTAACCATTTCAATTTAAAAAATAAAAAAGTGTGTCTGATTTTCTCCATCAAGAAGCACAGAACCAACAGGGCAGGGGCTGAGGGGGATACTGAAATCATTAGCTGTTGTTATGATTGATATTAATAATTATAATATTAATTATTAATCTGGTAGACTTGCTTGCAATACCCTGTTTTGCAGTAATTTGATATTTCTTCTCTTTAAAAAAGTGGGTTTTAATGTATAACCATCACAAAATGCCAATAATGAAGGTACTGAGTCCTTTTTGTAACTTACCACAAGTCCTTTGTTACCCAAACATGGTATTAATTCTTCATGTTCTAATTCTTCATGTTCTTATTCACCATGGAAGTTCTTGTTCATCTCATGGCAGGTGTTTCCAGCCCTGGCAGTTTATTCCTTAAATACTCAGGATAATTCCCTTCTTTCCCACATTTATCCTTGGAAAAGCTCCCCAGGTTTCCTTGGCAGTTTATTCCTTAAATACCCAGGATAATTCCCTTCTTTCCCACATTTATCCTTGGAAAAGCTCCCCAGGTTTCCTTGGCAGTTTATTCCTTAAATACCCAGGATAATTCCCTTCTTTCCCACATTTATCCTTGGAAAAGCTCCCCAGGTTTCCAGCAGAGGCTGTTTCTTCCCTGTGCATTTGTCTTCTTCCAAAATCCAAGGAGGAGAGGAACTACTGGAATTATTTTCATCAAAAAGGAGCAAAGTTTAAGAGAAAATCACTACAATTTGTGGCATAATTGAATTTAATTCAGGAGAACTGAATTCTCCCTTCCCCTCCTGGCAGAAACAAACTCTGCTGGTACCAAAGCAAAGGCTCAGTGAGGTTCTTGTGGGGTCCAAAAATGCCAACCAAGGTGTGGCAAAGCCAAAAGAATTCAGCTTTTCTTTAGTTTCATGTGTTATAATCCCTGATTTTGGTGTTTTCACTGAGCCAGATGAAGAGTTAAATGGACTCATGTTTTGAGAATAGAAATGGTAAAATTATGGAGATGATATAATGAATTATCTTCTTGCTTGTATTGTTTGTACTGGGATCAGCTGGTACCCACACACTGGGCTATGTATAAATATAAAATATATAAATGTGTTGCTTAAAATATCCACTTTATAAATTTCCAGTTCTAACACTCTTTTCAAACACCAACCTTGGCACTTGCCCAACTCCATCCCTGACTCAGCAGATCTCTAAGTATGTTCTTAAATTAAAAAAAAAATAAAATAACCACTTTTAGGACAAATAAATAAAGCTCCAGTGAAGAGTCAGGGATTCCTGAACAGTCAGGGATTCCTGAGGCACAGTTAAAGCTTTTCTGCTGAAACAGGGATGGATTTGGTCATTCCAGGAGCAGCAGAGACCTCAAATAGTTCCCCAGAAATGGGAGGGGATGGAAACACTTTGGTGTTGAGGCATCTGTAAGAATTTGTATCACCTGCCCCAAGATTTTAATGCACTCCAGGTGTGTCCAAGGTGGGAATTCCGGTGTGAAATGCGAGTAAAGAGGGTGAGGTGAGACCTCACCACACAAGGCTTTGCAAAGATGCTGCTCCACAGCCTGGGCTGGTGGGGAGAAATTCTGCCCCACAAGGCCAGGTGTGAGTGAGGGGTGGGCAGAGCCAATCCTGGAGTTCTGGGATGCCATTCCCAGGCTCTGGCAGTGCCAGGGGGGCGACTGCAGGTGTGGGTAACGTGCCTGGTGTTTGTTCATCCTTCCCCAGGTGGAGCCAGAGAAGCTGAAGACCCTGACAGAGGGGCTGGAGGCATTCAGCAGGGCCAGGAAGAGGAACAGGAAGTGAGTAAATCCTCCTTTTCTCACCTGCAAATAAAACAATTCAGGTTTTTCCTCCATTCTGGGCAGCTCAGCCCAGCTCTGATCCCTCCTCACAGGGTCTGGGGTGTCTGAGTTGTTGGAGCATCTCCCTGGAATTCCACAGTCCCTGGGAAATGTCCCTGTCCCCTTGTCCTTAGGGAAGCTTTCAGGGGGGGATCTCTGGTTTTTCCAGTTATTTTCCAAAAAAAGTCATGGCATCAAAACTGTTGGGACCAAATAATGGGGTTTAACCAGCTCTGCCCTTCTCTTCCCTGTCCCTCTGGCACAGCACAGGTTTTATTCAGAGAAATCCCCTTTATTCAGGGTTTTATAGAGGTTTATCCAGAGAAATTCCCATGATTTCCCACTGCTGAGAGAAGGTCATCCAGAGAAATTCCCATTATTTCCCAATGCTGAGAGATTATCCAGAGAAATTCCCATGACTTCCCACTGCTGAGCGAAGGTTTTCCAGAGAAATTCCCATGACTTCCCACTGCTGAGAGAAGGTTTTCCAGAGAAATTCCCATGGTTTCCCACTGCTGAGAGGAGGTTCAGGATCTGTGGGGCCTGGCTATGTTATACCCCAGCAGAGCTCTGAGCCAGAGGGGTTTATCCTCCTTTTTAGCTCTTGGTCACAAATCCAGGGATAGAAACTCTGTGGAACAGCAAATACTGGGACATGAAGCATCAGGACCTACAAAAACAGGAGAGTGATTGAGTTTAGGGGGGAAAAAAACCCTCTGGACATTTCAAAAGGATGCCACAGTGGCCCTTTGCTGGCATTGGGTTTGTCCTGTGATGCTGTTCCTTGTTTGCTGTTGCAGGGAAAAGATATTCCCTAAATCTGTGTGAGAATTCCAAGTCAGCTCTGCATGGGCTGGAAGGGATTCAATGAGTCTCTTCCCTCCTTGGAAGGTGTGAGCTTTGCTTTCATTTATTTATGTATTTATCTCACACAGCACTTAAGGAATGTTTTTTCCAATGACACAGTTTTGGTGGTGGGTTTTTTTCCAAGATCATCCCTATTTCAGTTTATTTTAGTTCAGATCCTTTGGTGTTTCCTCATGGGCTCTTCCTCCTTTTCCCATGTTGGGGATTTCTCTGGCAAAGTCACTGCTGACCTTGTGGTTTTCTCTCTGTAGGAGCAGATTTTTATCCAGGTTTTTTTGCACATCCCACAGCCCAGGCTGAGCCCAGCAGGGCAGGATTAACCCCAAGCCCTCCAAGGGGCATTCCCATTCCAGAACTCCAAGAATTATTCCTCATGTCCCCACAATTCCTGGCTCAGCCCTGGTGCATTCTCCAGTTTTTCCCCTCACTTCACATCTTGGTTCCATCTCCAATAATCTGTTGATTCTGTGCATTAACTATGGAAATATCAGAACTGAATGAAAGGTGGGACATTGCAAAGCCAAGGGCTGAGTTGGGATAGGGATAGAATTCAAGTTGCACCTTAAATCAGGTTTGTGAGACCTGCTGGAGGCCCAGAGTTCCCTTCCCAGCACCTGATCCCATCTTTGCTGGGATTAGGGAACATCAGGGAACTCCTCCTGAATGGATCTGTCCCAGCTCCCACCTCCAGCCAGGCCCATCCTGGCACAGCCCAAGTGTCCCTGCCCTGTCTGGGTGGGACTGTCCTGTTTGTCCTGCTGTCCCCAGCTGTCCTGGGGCTGCAATTGCTGCCCAGCAGCCTTGGCATGGGGCTCACCCTGCTGCCCTCTGGGCTCTGCCAGGGCCACAAACCTTCAGCTCCTGGGGAGGAACATCCCTGCTGATCCCATGGGCTGGAGCTCCTTGTTAAGGAAAGGGGGAATTGCTGAAAGAGGGGAGATTCAGGTGGGATATTGGGAAGGAATTGGTGGCTGGGAGGGTGGGCAGGCCCTGGCACAGGTTGGGCAGAGAAGCTGTGGCTGCCCCTGGATCCCTGGGAGTGTCCAAGGACAGGCTGGAGCCACCTGGGGTAGTGGGAGGTGTCCCTGCCCATGGCAGGGGTGGGACTGAGTGGGCTTTGGGGTCCCTTCCAGCCCATCCTGTGATCCAAGGGAAGGGTTTTTACAGGAAGTGTGTCCTGTGAGGGACAGTCCTGGTGACTGACCCACTGTGCCCTCTGGGGACAAGGTGTCCTCCTCTCTGTCTGTGCCATCACCTCCCTCAGCACTGAGATGCTTCTCCTCCTCCTCCTCCTCCTCCTCCTCCTCCTCCTCCTC
>VWZD01010438.1:61426-76724 GCA_013396695.1 Sakesphorus luctuosus | reverse complement strand
CAGCCCAGCCCAGCCCAGCCTATCCTATCCCAGCCTATCCCAGCCTGTCTTTCATGTGGTTAATTGTGACCAAAAGGAGAATTTGCACTTCCCAGACTTGGTCTCATCTGTCTTGAGAGTTTCATCAACCACAGTAACAAACAGGAGATCACAGGTGGGATATTGGGAAGGAATTGGTGGCTGGGAGGGTGGGCAGGCCCTGGCACAGGTTGGGCAGAGAAGCTGTGGCTGGCCCCGGATCNGGAGGGACAGGACACAGGGAATGGGATATTGGGAATAGATGGGATATTGGGAAGGAATTGCTGGCTGGGAGGGTGGGCAGGCCCTGGCACAGGTTGGGCAGAGAAGCTGTGGCTGCCCCTGGATCCATCCCTGGGAGTGTCCAAGGCCAGGTTGGAGCCACCTGGGCTGGTGGGAGGTGTCCCTGCCCATGGCTGGGGTGGCACTGGATGGGCTTTGATGTCCCTTCAACCCAAACCATTCCATGATTCCATGAAAAGATAATAAAATAGGATACAGAATAGAAAGAAGTTTTAGATTTAAGGACAAAATTACACCCAAAACATGCTGAAAGCCTTATCAGATACCTTTGCTTTGGGTCAGTGGATGTTGTTTCAGCAAGTGAAGCCCTCAGGGTACAATGCAGAACTTCAGAGGAAAATCATTACACTAATTAAAGATTAAATATTTCAGGCCCTTGAGCAGGGGCAATGGCAGTGAAATGATTTTGTGTTGTGCTGGTTGATCCATTTGTCTGGATGAATAAAGGAAGAAACTTCTCCCTGAGAGAAAGGCAGGAAAGTGGGAGTGGGAGCAGAGCCCACACAGGCACCTCCTGCTTCCCAAGGTGTCACAGAAGTGCCAGGAAAAACCTGATCCTGCCTAAGCCTTTGTCACTGACAACTCCATTATGGCAGAATGATAAAAAATTAAAGTGTTAGAAATCAAATTTTTTAAAAACTACTTATTAAAAATGAGGACAAATTTTAGGAGATATAAAAGTACAAGTTCGACATTTGCAACCTTAAAATAAATAAAATGGGGCAATAAGTTTTATAAAACTGCTTGTTCAGTCCTGGTTTAGCCCCCAGTGGGACCAGTTTCTGTGCAGATGTGGATCCAGATGCAGCTTCCAACACTTTCCATCCATCCAAAGCACGAGGTGGGCCGAGCGTGGCCTCAAGTGAGACACACACAGGATGGGAACACATGGACAACATGTGAGCCTCGTTAAAATGCTTGGAATAGTTGGGGGCAACGAGGCTGGAGCCCAGTGATGGTGCAGATTAATCTGTGACAGGCAGAGTCCTCTCTCAGGGGCAGCTTTGAGCCAAGTTTAACTAAACACAGACCCGAGTTTTGCAGAGTAGCAGCAAAACACCTGGATCTGTTGGGAGTGCTGGGCTTTGCTAGAGCAGAACTGACACCAGGAGGGGGAAGGAAGGCACCAAAGCCCAGCAAGCAGCAAACTCGGAATTATTCCAATGCAAAAGCCAAGTTTTAGAGTGGCTGTGGATGTAAATCTCTTCCTGAAAGGCTGAGCGTTGCCATTAAGCCACTCCATATGATGCTGCATCTGTTGCATTTCTTTTATATCATTTTATTTTTATACATGCCAGGGAAAATTATCGGGAATTTCCATGTTGGGATTTCAATAACATCATCTCCCCAACTTCTGTTGAGTGTTTAGCACAGGGATGGTGTTTCTGGCAGAGGTTAAATCCGTAACCAGCTTCCCAAGCTGTGAGTCTTCAAGTGACAATTGGCTTTGGGGGAGAAATTTTGCTTTTCCATGTGTTGGATTCCTTGGGAAGAAGGGGAGTGGTGGTGGGAGGAGGAGGAGGAGCCCAGAACAGCAGCCTGTGCTGGGGGACTCCCATCCCTCCATGTCATCAGGCTATCCAAGGATTTCCAGAGCTCTCATTAGCCCTGGTGCCTCCAGGATAAGAAACCGAGAACAATCACCCATTGTCAGTTTATGAAGGAACTTTTTCATCTTCCTTCCCCAAAGACTAAAATCTTAATTAAGTAAATTAAAATTAATTACGGAGTGTGTACAACAAGATGTTATCACGTCTGTCCCCCACACTGAGCTCCCTCCGAGTCCTGCATGCTCGTCCTCATGGAATCTTGGAATGGCAAGGACAGGAGGGGCTGGGATGGGGTGAAGGATGGTGGGGTTAGAGGGGCCATGGGGAGCAATCCTGCCCTGGGAGGGTGGGCAGGCCCTGGCACAGCTGGGGCTGGGGCTGGGTTGGGGTGAAGGATGGTGGGTTAGAGGGGCCATGGGGAGCAATCCTGCCCTGGGAGGGTGGGCAGGCCCTGGCACAGCTGGGGCTGCCCCATCCCTGGAAGTGTCCAAGGCTTCCTTGGGAAGAGGTTTAAACCAAACCACATTCCAAAGGACATGGATGCTGCATTTCTGTTAATTAGTTTCCATAGGAAGATGTTGTCATTAATTATCGACAATGATCCTCTTATTAACTGCCTGATAAGGTGATTTAAGTATCCAATAAAGCAATGGATTAGATGGCAAGAGGGAATGAAGTGTATCCATTGGACTGGCAGCAAAATGAGCAGTTCCTGACTAAAGAAAGGCAAGTGTGACAGGTTACTGATTTGATCTCAACACTTTTAGGGGGTGAACATCTCAAAGGTGTCAGGTGTTTTCAGAAGAGCAAATGCTCCTGTTGCACAGGCTGGTCAGAGCCAGGAGACTCCTCAGCACAGGCTGGGCCAGGCCAGAGAGGGACAATTCCCACCCTGGGAAAGGGGCAGAAGGAAAGTAGGGTTTGTGTTTCCATCCATCAGTCCCTGCTGTTCCCACCCACAGGGAAGGCAGATCTGTCCCTGTGTCTCAGACATCAGTGTGAGTCTCTCTGAATGCAGCTGTTGGGGCACCAGCCAGCTCATCTGAATGGGTGACACTCAGGATCTTCCCCAAATGGGATTAATAATGTGTGTTATGGGGCTGTAATTAATTATATGGCCTTTAGCTATCAGGCCCATGGAGTTGTTCATGGGGGTTTTTAGTGCTCCTTAAAAGATGGAATGAGATTTCTCCTTGGAAATGTCCATGAGTTAAGGGGCCTCCTAACTTTTAAATCTTGAACTTAGGAGAAGTTCATTTCGACTTGATTCTCCCATAAATCCAAGCCCAGGGAAGGCACAACTCCTGACCAGTCCATGTTCTCCTCTGCTTGTTTCTGGAACAAAAAATAAGTAAAACATCTCAAAGTTTGCATTTCTCAGAAAAATAAGAAGCAAGGTTTCTTTTAAACCCTCTGATGGTGCTGCTGCAGAGAGGCATCAGGACCTCTGGATCAAGTGAAAAACCACAAAACTAAAGGTTTTTTGTCTGAAACAGCTGCTTATAACTCCAGTTGCACATTATCTTTCTTTGATTGAAGTCTGAGAGGACTCTTACTCAGCCCTGCAGACAATTGCATCTATTCAGTGTTTCAGGGAACTCAGAAACACGGGGGTGTTTGGAATCTTCTCCTGAGCATCCTCTAAGCAGAGTGTTATGAGCACAGTCTGATCTCCAAAGCAAACCCAGCTATATTTATTCCTGCTCCCACCCACCCTGGGGAGGACTCTTGCCAGAGTTACCTGCTCACACGTCTGGGTCAGGCCTTCAGTGTTCCATGGAAATTGGAGTGCTCTTCCACAAAGGCTTCCAAAGCCATCTGGAAATTCATTTCTCCCTTTGGTCTCACTGGCTTGGTTTTCCCAAGTGCTTCACAGCTCTGGCTTCCCATGCCAGGAGGAGACTTTGCACATTTTATGCATCACCAAGGGTAAAAGTTATGCCTAAAACCAAAAATTTAGTCCCAGATTGGTGGTGCAAGAGCTGTGCCTGTGGGGAAGCCTTGGCCATGCCACCAAGCTTTGCAGAATCCTCAGCCCTGCCACCAAGCCAAGATTTGCAGAATCCTCAGCCCTGCCACCAAGCCGAGCTTTGCAGAATCCTCAGCCCTGACACTAAGCCAAGCTCTGCAGAATCCTCACCCAGTGCCACCAAGCCACGCTTTGCAGAATCCTCAGCCCTGCCACCAAGCCAAGCTCTGCAGAATCCTCACCCAGTGCCACCAAGCCACGCTTTGCAGAATCCTCAGCCCTGACACTAAGCCAAGCTTTGCAGAATCCTCACCCAGTGCCACCAAGCTGAGCTTTGCAGAATCCTCACCCAGTGCCACCAAGCCGAGCTTTGCAGAATCCTCAGCCCTGACACTAAGCCAAGCTTTGCAGAATCCTCACCCAGTGCCACCAAGCCGAGCTTTGCAGAATCCTTGGCAGTTTTTAAGCTCCATGAGACCATACTGGACTTCCCCCCCTGTTATTCTGACTGGGACACCACTCCACAGTAGCAATGCTGATTTCCAGCCTCAGAGTTTGTTTTCCTCCCTCTGTCCTTGTCCTGACAGTTGTTCAGTGTCTCTCTGGATGTGCCATCACTGAGCCCTCCCCAGCCAGCACTCACATCCCTCTCCAGCTTCCACTGTGGGACCAGCAGATCACACACCTCTCGTCCCTTTCCATTTGATTGTTTCTCCCACCCTTGGTCATTTTGGCAGCTCTTTGTGGCCAGATGAGGTGTTTGCTATCCCTGGGGGTTGGTGCCTCTCAGCCCTGTCAGCACCACGTGGCTGTTTCTCTCCTGAGCACCTTCAGACCACCTGAGCCACACCTGGACCTTGTGCTCACCCTGCGACCAGCTGAGCTCCGTGGCTGCTTGTTGGTTGTTTCCAGGAAATCAGATTTCATTTTATTAGCCCAGCTTGCCAGTTTAGAGCTAGAGTTGGTATGTGGCACTGGAATTCAGAATGCAAAATATTAATATAAAAAATGTAAGGTAAAATTTACCCTTGTTATCCAAGGCACTTAACAGAGTCTGTGCCACACAGTTTGTGCATTAATGCCCATAACTAAGGCAATGGCCTTAATTAAATTAAATTAGAGGTGATTAACTTGCTTGTGCCACTGCTTTATACACTATTATACACTTAGAGAAGCAACAATCTTCAGTTACAGAGATTTATAACCTATAGGAGAAGAGTAGGATGTCCTAAGATGGTAGGACTTAAAAATCCACAAGGGTTTTTTTTGGTCAATAAAAGAAATAAAAGTATAAAACAAAAAGTTTTTTTCATCTTCTGGTGTATAAACGTTGCAATTCTGAATATTACATTAAAATATTGCCTAAATCCTTCTTTTAATTTCCAGAGGACTTTACATCTGGCAGCAACTTCTGAAACATTGCAGAATGATCAGGGGGGAGAATGGAAGTCTGTCAAGGCTTGATGTTCTCCTAGGATGGGATTCAGCAGAAATGCTCTGTAATAGACTGAGTTATGTTTTCTTCCAGCACCATAATTGGCTTCATGTTTCACAATATGAACCACCACAGATGATGTTCCTCCCATGGATCCAGGGGTGTCTCGTATTTATATCCCAATAAGCTTCTAGTACTGGAGAAGTGTGTTGGGTTCCAGGCCCTGCATGGCACCTGTGGCTCCTTCAATCGTTGTTATTCAGGGATATTTGCACAAGTTGCCATCTCTGTCCATTTAGCACATTTTTTTCAGCAGTTTTGCAGACCAATTTGCCTCCCTGGGTCTCTGCACACACAAAGACTCCCCTTAAAGAGCTCAGCCAGTGGCACTTTTGGAGTGCCTGTTTCTTCTTAGTTCAGCTGTAGATCAGCCAAGGCAGGAGCTTCACAGGAAATGAGAGTGTTTGTTTTAACCAAGTGCCTTGTTGCTCTGATCTCCTTGGCTTTTATTTCAGCCAAAGAGACGTCCCCTGGCTCGTGGAATCGATGAGTGAGGGTATATATTGGGAAGTGGTGTGGGTTTGAAGTGGGATTTGCTTTGATATTTCTGCACAAATCCATGTGATGGCTCCCTGACTCATCCAGCTGAAAATAGGTAGTGATATCAACCCCAGAATCCTTTACAGATTCCCCTCCCCTTTTCTTGCTTAGTTAGCTGCTCTCCCCCCAAAAAAATCCAGGTCATTATTCAAATCTGTGCTTAGATCAAGACTCCAGATAGCATCACTCTTACTCACTGATGATTCACACTGGAGCGAATTTCAGTCCTGCTGAACAAACTCGGGCTTGCCTTAGTCATAAGTTTGTTTAGCAAATCACATGTCAGGCTTAAATTAAGCACTGGCTTAAAGCAGATACTTTCTGAATGTCTCCTGGAAAGGTGGCACGGAAGATTTATATAGATAAGGTTTATATTGAAAACTTGTCAAAGCAAAGAGAATAAAAAACTCTGTTAATTCTGGGTAAAAGTACGAACTTATGTTAATTTCAGGAACTACCTGAAATTAAACTTGTTTTGTCAAGTCTGTTTCTAAACTAATTTTAAATATTGACTTTTGGGAGTCTTTGGAGTAACAGTCCCCCTGCCTACCACCACCCACACAGCCTCTGCTGACACCAAACTGACCTTTCCCAAAGATTTTTTGGTATTTTGTGATCCTTGTGCCCATATCAGATTTGCACTGAATCTTTCACACTGTCACCATCTGGCTCTTTCCATTAACGAGGCCATCCTGCCCTGAATGAGAGCAGGAATTCGGCTGCAATTAGGATGGAAAAGCCAAACACAAGCTGGGTAATGTAAATACAACCATTTCCAGAACCAGGACAGAACACCTGTGGAATTGTGTTGAAAGAAAGGGCATCAGATTATAAATCCCGTGGGAGGTGGAAGCAGAGTTTGGTTGGATCCATCCATAGCTCCAGGTCCCACATCCCCCACGGAGAAACATTCCTGGAAGTCTTTGCTGGCAGACTACAGGTATGGTTAAAAAAAAAAATCATTGAATTTAACCTCTTCAAAGCATGCCCTGAATGATGGTGTGCCCATGGGAATAGGCCAAGTGCAGAAAGGAGGGTGAGAACTCACAGCCAAACCACAGCAGGATCCACTGGGAAAATCCCATCCCAGCTCTCACTGCCAGCTGGAGAAAAGGAAAAGCCTGTTCTTAAAGAGGTGCCAGCAGGAAGGGGAAGCTGGTGTGGAACCACAACTTCCCAGGTTAGAATATTTTCATATGTCCCAGGTGACATGAGGTCACTGTTTCCTTAAACAAATGTAGTTTGGATCATCCAGACAGGTTGGGATTACAACTCCTTGATCCTTATGGATTGTTTTCCCCTGGGACTTCAGGAAAAGCTCACAAAAAATCCATGTATTTAAAATCAAGAAAGAATTGTGCAAAGAAATTTGTAAAGGACCAACCACTGAATTGTTGGGGGGAAATGGGAGTGGATTCATTTTGACTCCTTGAAAACACAACTATTGCACCAGCACTTTCTCAAGTGGATTTTTTATACTGAAACTCTGATGTAATTTTCTTATTATATAATGGCATTATTTTCCATTCCTTGATTTCTCCTTTGTTTCCAACAATGATTAATGAGTGACCCCACTCAGGTCCTTGCAGAAACACCACCAACCCAGCCATTCTTTTGTCTCAGAAGAATTTTTCCCTACACCTGGAGTAGCCAGGGTGTAGCCATGTCCTGATTTTTAATCTCCTGGGCATTCTTTAGGAGTTAAGGGTTAGAAATCCCCATCATGCCTGTGACATTCCCTGATTTTCCCAGGGGCAGGCATGGGATGTCTTGCACAGAGGTTGCTGGAGCCTCCAAAGTCTCAGTAGTGAGGAGTAAAGTTTGCCAGGGGTTTGTCTTGCAGAGAGTCACCAGGGGGTGACCTGGACAGAAAATGACATGGTGACAACTGGTTTTCTACAGGGTTTAACAACATGGCTCCAAACAAGTGGTCCAGTTTGGTCACTTCTTCCACTCTCTTCATCTTTCCAGCTGTTTGCAGCTGCTCCTGCTCCTCTCTGCACTGGCTTTTTGGCAAATTTGGCCCCTTCTCCATGACCTGGGCTTGCTGGAAGTGGGAAATTTTAATTTTCAAGCTTCCAAAGCTCACCTGTGAAAACTCAGCCCTGAGGGCATCACCTTTCCCTCACTTTCACCAGTGGCCTCTTCCCGTGTCTGCTCTATCCCATGCCCACAATTCACTTCCCACTTTTCACTCTTTCCTTAGTTTTTTACTTAGTGAACTTCAGAGAACTGTTGTGAGCAGGTCCTGCCCTGTCTGTGCTCCAAACCTGAGAGTGGGACACACAGAGGAGGCTCTACAGATGCAGCTCAAGTTCAGCCTCAGAGGGACACACAGCCAGGCTCAGCTGTGTGAAAATACACTCCCAAGGGCAGTTTGGGGCGAAGCAGAAGCTCCCTGAGGGTGCCTGGCACCATCCACACAGCAAGGGTGCCCGGGGGGCTGTGCAGGCTCTGCCCTTCCCTCTTCCTGGTGACTCAGCTCTCTGGGCATGGGGATGGTGGGTGATCCAAACTGGCCTTTCCTCAGCTCCAGCCTGGCCTTGGACACTCCCAGGGATCCAGGGGCAGCCACAGCTCCTCTGCCCAACCTGTGCCAGGGCCTGCCCACCCTCCCAGCCACCAGTTCCTTCCCAGTTGCCCACCCAGCCCTGCCCTCTGGCAGTGGGAAGCCATTCCCTGTGTGTGTCCTGTCCCTCCAGGCCTTGTCCCAAATACCCCTCCAGCTTCCAAGATAAACTCACTGCTCCTCCTTCCATAGAGTTTGACTGTGAACCCAAAGCACAGCAGGGAACCAGCTGGATGTGCCAATGGGCAAACCTCTCCCAATTTCTCAGGGAGCATGTGGAGTCATTAGTCAGTTATTTAAGAATCCCAGGATCCCTGAGGCTGGAAAAGCCCTCCAGGATCACAGAGCCCGCCCTGTGCCCAATGCCCACCTTGAGCACTGAGTGCCACAGCCAGTCCTTCCTTGGGCACCTTCAGAGCTGGGCACTCCAAACCTCCCTGGGCAATTCCAGTGCCTGACAACCTTTTCTATGGAGAAATTTATCCTGATGTCCAACCTGCCCCTCCTCTGGTGCAGTTTGAGGCTGTGTCCTCTCTCCAGGATCACAGAGCCCACCCTGTGCCCTATGCCCACCTTGAGCACTGAGTGCCACAGCCAGTCCTTCCTTGGGCACCTCCAGGGCTGGGGATTCCAAACCTCCTGGGCAATTCCAGTGCCTGCCCACCCTTTCCAGCAAGAAATTCCTGCTGATATCCAACCTAAAAGAAAGCAAGGAAGAATCAACCTCTGGATCCAAATCATTTGCTTGAGGGCTGACTGTTCAGGGTTCTGAATGGTGTGAAAATGGCCCCCAGAGCTGGAGAGCACAAAAAGGGCTCCTCAGTCCTGCAAAGCACAGCCCGGGACGAGCTGCTCGCTCAGTGCTGGTGTAGAGGTTTGGCTTTGCTGGAGCAGCAATTCCCAAGCACTGGAGTATTTCGGAACAGCAGGAGGTGTCAATGAGGAGCAATTCGGAAGCGGGAACACTGTGTCAGCTTTGCTGTGACTGATGTCTGCATAATGAAAGTGGCTTTTTTTATACTATTTCCTTAAAAAAACCTCTCTGAGAAGGAAGTAGAGGAACGTGGAGCTTGAATACATCTTTAAATCTGCATGCTGATTGCATAACTTACAACGAGGACTGAAAACTCCCTTTTGTTATTACAAACGTGTGCCCTGAGTACTACAAACAGTACCAACCACTGTTTGTTTCCAGCGTAACACTTTCATTTTCCTTTTGACTCCTCGTGCAACCGAGACAATATTTTTGTTTCTTGGTGCACGGCAACGTTGCTGAGAGACTCTTGTTTTGCTGTGATGGCTTTCAGTCCCATTTTGCAGAGAACTGGGGGAAGTGCAGAGCACAGGATGACAGCGCTGCCACACAAGTGACAACAAACTTCCCTCTGATTTGCATCACAGTGGGATAACAGGAAAATCTTTCCTCCCAGGGAAACACCTCCTGACTGACACCAGGGGAACTGGGTTATTCCTGCAGCAGGAAAAGGTTCTCACAATGGCTCTGCCCCAGCAGGAGAGAAGCACTGGGGAGATATTTGGGGTTTAAGGGGTTATGGAAGGACTTAAGGGATTGGGAAGGGAAAAAAGGCTGAGATGTGATGACAGAGTCTGGTATGTGCAGATAAAGGAACGAACCCTGCCAGAGAGGGTGAAGTTCTGCTGGCAGAAAGGCATTTCCCTGGACACCTCGGGAAGGCTCAGGCTGTGCCCGTGCATGGTCCCAGTTTTCTTGGAATTTCCACTGAATATTCCCACTCTGTGAGTGCTGCTGCTCCAGAGCAGCCCAAAGCAATGGTGGCAACCTCAGAGCAGGGTGGGCAGGGCAAACGTTGCCATTATTAATCAGCAATTGCTCCATCCAGGCCACTGACCCCCCCAGACAGCAATTGCCAGCGTGGGTTTGTGGGGTTTCTTGGGAGAGTGGGGCTTTAGAGTGTTATGGAAAGCAACACTTGGGTTATTTCCTGAGTTATTGTTTTTGTCCACTGGAAGGTGTCCCTGCCCATGGAATGAAACGATCCTTAAGGTCCCTTCCAACCCAAACCAGTCTGTGAGCCTACGATTTTTAAGAAGCCCCCAAATTTATTTTTAGAAAGCAGCCACACTTCTGCCCTTGGACTGAAGTCCAGGACTAAGCCCTGAGGAGCAAAGGGAGCATCTCTTCCTGCTGGGGCAGATCTCAGAGTCAACTTTAGGGCGAGTCCTTCCCACTCTGGCTTCTGAACTCTGAATGAACATTGTAACAGTTTCCAATGCTCCATTATTTTTACTTTATTTGGTGTTTTAAGTGGCAGGGCGAGGTTTGCTTTTTAACTTTTTAACACCGGCTGGGGAGCTCCCAGCTCCTCAAAATAAATTGACTAAAAATAAATAAATAGAAACAGTATCTTGTGTTTACCTCCTGAGGCGTGAGACTTTGGGATAAATCAGTATACATTTGCAAACTTGGTTTTCTAAAGGACTGTTGATAAATTTTAAGACTTACTCTTATTTCCCAAAACTTAAGGCCATAAATACAATTTAATCATGTACTGATTTTAGCAGTATTTTTCTAGCTCCAGTCAGAATGATGCTTTTCCCTTTCACTGGTCACTGCACTGAGGGGAACACTTTGCTGTGGTAAACCCCCAGATTTCTGTGGGTTTGAGCTGCTCTCCTACAGGTGCTCAATGGCTTCACTTGCCCTTTCCAAGCCAAACAAATCTGGTTGCACAATTGCATTGTTGTTCCCCAACTTGTTGAATTGAGCAGTAAAAGAGCAGAGTCAGAGCCAAGAGCAGGTTTATCTTTTGAGTGAGAATCCCAGATTTTATGCCACAGGAAGCAGCTGCAGCAGGTTCCTTTAAAGAGCTGCCGGCCCTCCCCGTGCCTGTGGGAACCTTCATACAATTCCCTTGCATTTTAAACCTATTTCTTGACACAAATAGTTTGGATATCAAAGCCTCAAATGAGGAGCTTCCTGCTGCTCTTCCCCACGTTACCTTCCTGCTATAATTTGGGGAGTCAGCTATTCTCATAGCTGTCTTTTTATTTCGTTTTATTTGGTGTCTGTTGCTGTCGGGCTCGAGATTTTTAACTCCATTTTCAACTCTGATAATTTTCATTCAGAGCTATAAATCTCCCAGGAAGCTGTTCCATACCAGATCTCAGGTTTTGGCTGATGGGTTTTTGGTGACCTTAAAAAGGAAAATGTGCAGGCTGCCAGTTCCCTAAACCCTTGGGATAATTGGAAATAGAAATGGTTTGGAATGATACATTAACTGTGAACACTAAGCATGCTTACTGGCTACTTTGATCAAGCTCTTTTTCCTGACAAAACCCCCTTTGAAATGAATAGGACAGAGGTTCCTTTCACTTCAATCAGAGTTCTCAGAAACAGGGAGAAAGAAGGACTTCATAACCTTTAAAAAGACTCCCCTAGTCCATTCATGGATCTCCTGGAGAGCTCAGCACTTTCCCTTGTGCTGAAGTTACTAAGCCAGCCCCCTGGATACTTTCAGGCTCCCTCCTAGTGAAGATTTGCTTAAACATGAGATCAAACCCCTCTATAAAGAGGCTGGAATCCAGCATGTTGTACAGTGGCTTTAGAGGGACACTGGGAATATTTGATATCGTGTGGATTCATCAGCATCATTTCCTAATTGCATCTTCTGAGCCTGTACCTGGGTTGGTGCAAAGGACAATTCTTCTGTACACTTTATATCTTGATTATTTTTGTGTAATTACAGTCATTAGCACCATAAAACCCCCAGTTGTCTTGCAACACCTCATGATGAATTAAGTTTTGAACACCCCACAAGGCTGAAGAGCAAACACTGTGCCTTGTCAGGGGCCAAAATCACTTCTGGGATCTCTGTTTTTGTATTTCCTAAAAATTGTTTTAATATTTCTTGTACTTAAAAGGTCACAGAATGAAGAACTGGTACCTGCTCATGCCATATCAATGGCAGTAATGAACATTGAGATAATTGTCCATAAGTGATGCTTCTAATGCAGTGAGAGGGGAAAAAGAAATGAAAGCAAACAGCAACAACAGAGAGACAGGATGCATTTGCAAAAAGACCATCAGGCTTGAGGCAGCCACGGTGAGAACAAGGATTCCTTGTGCTAAATGTCACTGTGGAGAAGCAGAAGCAGCAGCAGGGACGTGGCAAAGCCCCCCAGCCTGTTTGGCTCTGGCATTTCCACTGATAGATGTGCTAAAGGGAAATCTGGGCATTTGGGTCTACCCACTGTCCAAATGTGCATATTCAGCTCCATTATCTCCAAAGACAAGTCAGAATTCAACTCCTGAACAAGTAATGTCGTTTGAGACATTTTTTCCTTGATTTGTGCATCAAAAGTAACTTATTTTATCTACAAACGAGGTACAGGGCATAATATTTTTACAGCCAAAATTCTGCAGAAAATCTGTAACATTTTACAAGAGAAAGAGATCAGATTATGGGTTTAAAAGATGGATGGTTTTGGCTTAAAGCTGAACTAACGGAAGCTGAAACTTCAGTTCTGCCCATGTTCAGCTCTGTGCAATGTCTTTTTTGACTACATAAAAAACCCTCTACATCTACAGGGCATCATTTAAAAAATTGCATTGCTGGTAGAAATAAAATAATGGGATGAGTTTAGGACTAAGAGCCACCTTGAGGGTAAATATGTTTCATTTTTGTTCCTTTTTTTATTATTATTTAAGCAGTGAAAAAGAACAGAACATGCACACAGAGGGAAAAGGTTATTATTATCTATTGTTCAGCTGTGCTGACTGAAAGGGAAAAAAAATCTTACAGCAGTGTGTAAAATGCCTCTTTTTTGCAGAAGCAGAAAGAGGAAAGTTGTTTTTGTCTCTCAACTACTCGAGGAAGTACTTGAGGAGGAACTGGCAGTTCCATGTGAGCTGCCTGCTCACATTCTCACATGGATGGTACCTGTGCAGCTGGGCCAGAACACACCCCAGGTTGTGGAATTTATATGGAAAATACAACTCATGCAGAAAGGCACCACAATTCCCCTTTGGAAAAGCCACCAGTTAATCACTTTGGGGATGTCAAACCCATTCTGGGTGTGGGAAGTTTGGCTGCTTCTAAAAACGGTGCTGAACTACAAATTCTGAGCTAGAAAACAAACAGGTTTGAACTATTTGTGTGTTAATTCTGATCCAAGTCAAGGTTGTGTTTATGAATAGAAGTGTTTTAAGGGGGTTGTAAATAAGTGCAGCTTCTCACAGTTTTGTTCTCTGCTCTTTGAAGCTTCATTTGCTCACGTGACTATCACTGAACATTTACCTGATGCTTTCACAGGAGTTGTTAATACAATTTCCACATCTTTCCCAAGCTGATCTGGATCCCTGGCTGAGGAATGTCTGTTCTTGCTCCTCCTTTTCCCTCCTGTGTGTTCCTGTGCCTGTTTCATCTTCCCTCTCTCTCTCTCTCTCTCTGACACAATTCTTTATTCTTCATTTTGTACATCATGTGTTTGTCATGAACAGTAATTGTATTTTCTGTATAAAACCACACAAATAAAAAAATGTAACAGGTGACTAAAAGTGAATGGCAATGCAGAGACCAAACTTATGGTTTGCTAATTAAAAAATGGAATATTAGGTACAGTTGGGCTGTGATCCAAATGGTTGAGCTTTGACAAACAGTTTTGGTTTAATCAGATGGGGACACAGTGGGGACACAGTGGGGACACAGTGGGGACACGGTGGGGACATGGTGGGGACACAGTGGGGATATGGTGGGGACACAGCGGGGACACTGTCGGGGCCGCTCTGGGAACACTCTGGGGACACAGCAGGGAAATGGTGGGGACACTGTGGGGACGCAGCAGAGACACAGTGGGGACACTGTGGGGACACGGTGGGGACACGGTGGGGACACGGTGGGGACATGGTGGGGACAGAGTGGGGACACAGC
This sequence comes from Sakesphorus luctuosus, assembly GCA_013396695.1. Lineage (NCBI taxonomy): Eukaryota > Metazoa > Chordata > Aves > Passeriformes > Thamnophilidae > Sakesphorus > Sakesphorus luctuosus. Next base: position 62,368 of record VWZD01010438.1, on the reverse strand, counting down.
CGGGGCACAGCCAGGGCACAGCCGGGACACTGTGAGGACATTGTGGGGTCATGGTGGGGACCCGCCAGGGACACTCCCGGGACACATTCGGGACACTTCGAACACAGTCCAGGCACCCTGCGGTGACACTTCGGGCACGCTGTGGGGACACTGCGGTGTCACTCCAGGCACATTCTGTGTACACTGTGGGGACACTCCGGACATATCGCGGTGACACTCTCGGGACACTCCGGACACACTCCGGGGACACGGTGGGGACATTCCGAACACACTGCGGGCACACTCCGATGTCACCCCGGGCACACCGTGGTGACACTCCGGGCACACACTCCGGGGACACTCTGGACACTGTGGGGACAGTCTGGGCACACTCCGGACACACCGGGGACACACTCCGGTATCACTCCGTGCACACTGTGGGGACACTGCGGTGACACTCCAGGCACACTCCGGGCACGCCGTGGGGACACTCTGGACACACTGTGGGGACACTCTGGACACACTGTGGGAACACTCTGGTGACACTCGGTGCACACTCCGGTGTCACTTGGTGCACACTCTCGGAACACTCGGTGCACACTCCGGTGTCACTTCGTGCCCACTCTGGGAACACTCAGTGTCGCTCCGGTGTCACTCGGCTCCCGCTCCGCTCCCGCCCGGCTCCGGCCCCGCCGCCCCCTCAGGCTGCCCGCGGCTCCCTCAGCCTCCCGCCCTCGGCTGCGCGCGCAGCGGCGCTCTCGCCGCGCGGGCTGCCGGGACGGCTGGCGGCCGTGGGTAATGTCCGCCATGTTTGCCATGGCGCAGGGAGGGGAGCGAGCGAGCCCGGCGCGGATCTAGGGCTGCGGGGCGTGCGCGGCGAGCTGCGGGCGGCCCCGCCGGGACCTGCGCCGGGGCCGCGGGACCCTCCATGGTGGCGCGGGCGCGGCGCGGGAGCGGCGGCGA
>VWZD01010438.1:8424-53953 GCA_013396695.1 Sakesphorus luctuosus | reverse complement strand
CCTGGAGGTTTTTCAGCTGAGCTTGGCCGTGGCACTGAGTGCCATGATCTGGTGACGGGACTGGAGTTGGCCCAAGGGTTGGACTTGATGACCTCGGAGGTCTTTTCCAACCCAATCCATTCTATCATTCTATGATTCTCAGGGTGGTGGAAGTGGCACAGTGGGTCATCCCGTCCTTTCACCGCGGCTACGAATGGCTCGGAAGGTTTGGTGTCACCCCGAGGTCAGATGGGCTCAGCTCTATCTTAACCCCGCAGCCCTAATCGAGATAAAGGCTCATTTCGCTGCGGGCTGTGCAGGGTCAGCTGGGAGGACTGGCCCGGCTCGCTCCGGTGTGTTAATTAATTGAGTCACACCTCGAGTCATTATGCAGGAACTTTCCCTCCTGGGCAGGTTTCCTCGGGGTGAGGTGTAATTCCATGACAAAAGCTTTGGAATGTGCCTCTCTGCCCTGTGTGCCCTGGGACATCCCCAGTGTGGGAGCCACTTGTTCCTTTCCTTCGAAGTCATAGAATGGATGGGGTTGGAAAAGACCTCCCAGATCAGCAAGTCCAACCCTTGATCCAACCCCACTGTCATCACCAGCCCAGGGCACGGAGTGCCCTGGGCTGGTGATCACAGTGGGGTCGGATCAAGACATGGTGGATTCTCCCTCAGTGCCACATCCATAGAATCACAGAATGGATTGGGTTGGAAAAGACCTCCCAGATCATCAAGTCCAACCCTTGGGCCAACTCCAGTCCCTTTACCAGTTCATGGCACTCAGTGCCACGGCCAAGCTCAGGTTAAAAATCAATTGTGTTTAATTTCATCAGTTCAGAGTCAATGAAATATGGAAAAAACTATTTAAAATATTTGATTTCTAATCCATTTTGCAAATTCCTACTTGTTTATTTAAATGTCGTTATTATTACACTGAAGGTGTTGGGTTATAATGCTGTCCATATTCATAAAAGAAATGCTTTAAATATAAGGAAGTAGAAATTTGCAGGGGAAAAAAAAATCTAATTTTCCCTGATTGACTTTGGTGCAATTCTGGTTCTGATAAATACTTTTACACCAATAAAAAAGCCTGATATCCTATATGGTAAAAGGAGAGATTACCACATCTGATTTTGATGGGTTTTAATAATTTTAATAATTTTTTATTAATAATAATTTTTTTATAATTTAATTCCTCTTTCTGTTTTAATTTTTGCAGCCTTTTCCTAAGTTGTCCAAACTCTAAAACCAATCTGGTATTTTGTTTTTTTTTTCATTATAACGTGGATTTCTGTGTGGTTTGTCAGATCTTCAACCCTCCAGGTTTTGTCACTTCGGTGGTGAAAAACATCATTTGTTTAAAAACTGTAAAACACAAATTCAACAACAATTGTTACAANAATATTATTGATCAATATATATTTATATATTTATAGGGATGAGACATAGCTTATGTTCTCTCACGTTGTTATTGTCCCACTCAGGGAAATATTTGGGATGTCTCACAGTTATTTCTTGCCCATTATCACACAGGATGAGTGAAAGTGCTTAGTTTCCTTTTTCTGAATTAAAGTTATTTAGAGAACTTGGGTATTTAAACTAAAGTTATTTAGAGAGTTTGGTTAGTTTTGGTTTTGGTGTGGGGAGGGTAAATAAGGAAAGACAAAAATGTTTGTGAAAATGGGCCAATTTCCACTCTCATTTCCCAGCTCGCTTCAAAGTGCTGAAATAAATGGGCTTTATGCTGATTGCCGGGGGAAGGAAAGGCATTCCTGGCCTTTGTTTGGCTCCAAAGTGGCTTTTCCCTCATTTAGATCCGCATCTAAACCTGCCGAGGGTTGTTGGGCTGTTTGAGCCTCATCAGCAGCGCTGAGATAACCCTGAGGAGACGGGTCTGTAATGGGGGATTGGGGTGGAAAACAGGCCCAGAATGGCCTGGCTTGGGTTTTGCCATCCGCTGTTTTGGGAACTGACAGTTGTTTAATCATTGGGAAAGCGAAAAAAAAGCTTTTATTTTAAAGCTGCATTTAATTACATAAGTTCCCAGTCCACCAAAACACGAATATCAACTAATTATTAATAATAAAACTGTTGTTGTAACAGTGAGTTAAACTGAATTAGTCAAAATTCCTTTTGGAAAAGCTGCTTATGGTACTTGATGAGAAATGTACCTTTACTGACAGGTGGGATCTGGCTTTGCCCTTTATGAAATACAACATTGAGTTCAGTTTGATTCCTGGCTCCACACATCAAAACCTCCATGAGTCACAAAACTGCCCCTGGGCTGACCCCCAGGAGATGGGTCTGTAAGGGGGGATTGGGATGTAAATCAGGCCCAGAATGGCCTGGCTTGGGTTTTTCAACAGCACCTGCCCTGCTTTGGGAAGTGACAGTTGTTTAATAATTGGGGAAGGGAAGAAAGTGATGGAAAAGTCAGTGAATCATTGAGTGGTTTGGGTTGGAAGGGACCTTAAAGCTCATCTCATTCCATCCCCTTCCATGGGCATGGACACCTCCCACTATCCCAGGTTGCTCCAAGCCCCATCCAGCCTGGCCTTGGACACTCCCAGGGATCCAGGGGCAGCCTCAGCTCCTCCTCACTTGTGTGCATTTTTGGGATGGAATGGTACAATTCGATTCACTTTTCTCCTGAGGCAGTGACAGCCTTCTACCCTTGGTACTTGTTTTGGCCTGTGGTCAGAATTCAGCCCTCTGGAAGGCAACTCTGTGGCAGGTGGTTCTTGTGATTATTTTTTTGGATGGGTTGGGGGGTATCATGTTGGAAAAACCTGATATGGCCCAGAGTGAAACTGAGAAGTTGTTCCATGAGCCCTTTTCCCTTGTGTATCTTCTGCTTCATAGAATCATGGAATGGATTGGGTTGGAAAAGACCTCCAAGATCAGCAAGTCCAACCCTTGATCCAACCCCACTGTGATCACCAGCCCAGGGCACGGAGTGCCCTGGGCTGGTGATCACAGTAGGGTTGGATCAAGACATGGTGGATTCTCCCTCAGTGCCACATCCATAGAATCACAGAATCATGGAATGGATTGGGTTGGAAAAGCCCTCCCAGATCATCAAGTCCAACCCTTGGGCCAACTCCAGTCCCTTTACCAGATCATGGCACGGCCAGATCAGTGCCACGGCCAAGCTCAGTGCCACGGCCAAGCTCAGCTGAAAAACCTCCAGGGATGGGGAATCCACCCCCTCTCTGGGCAGCCCATTCCAATGCCTCAGCACTCTCTCTGCAAAGAATTTCTTCCTGATATCCAGCTTAAATCCAACTTCTTGTGGGTGGAGGAAACTCCCTTAGGGGACTTTGTCCTGTAAAGCCTTAATTTGGGTGGGTTGGTTTCAGCTCAATATATGGATTTTTATGGTTTGCCCAGTGCATCACTTGATAACCAGTACAGCCTTTTAAGGGTCACTGTGCAGGAGGAGACAGACCCGAGTCCTGACTGGTTTAATTCTGATTCCTGAAACAAAAATTGGTGCTTGAGTTTACACTTTTTAATATGTTTTATAAAAAAGGGAGAGGGAACAGAGAGGGCTGAGACTTTGCAAGGGGGAGAGGCTTCTGACCAAATTAGCTCTGGAGCTTCTGACACTCCTCTCCAAGTGTTGTCAGGAGGTGTTACTCGCTGTGCTTGAGACTTTGCAGGATGAGTCTGCACATTCCCAACCAAAACACTCTCCTTTTTGTCTCTGAGTCTCAGTATTAAATACAAAAATATCTGTTGATTTGTGTTTCCTAATTAGCAAATAGCCTTTAGTACATTTTCCTTTGGTTCTGTTCTTGGTGCAGGTGTGTTGGAAGGCTGACTCCAGCTTGGCCTAGGAAGAGAGTATTTTACAAAGAGGTTATTTTAGAAAGAGGTTGTTTTAGAAATAGTTTCTTTGGAGCAGGTGAAGCTGTTGATAAATTCCCTTTCCCATTGTACTTGCATGGAGGGCTGGTGGAGTTAAAGTGGTGAAACAGCTTCCTAAAGAGCTGTAGCGTTGCCTGTGTGGTGTAAGGAGTGAAGAGGGGCACAGGTACATTTAATCCTAAAGGTTTATCTTCTAAGGGGTCTGTATCCAATGTGGAATTGGATAATTCAGACAGATCAGTGTTCCAGTGCAAAGATCCTGCTCAGCCTTGGGCATCTCCAGCCAGGCCCATCCAAAAACCAGGCACAGTCATTTAAAGTGCAATGAACTCTGTTTCTAGAGAGTCCGTGGGGTGGCAGTGGAGGACTTAAAGGTTGAGGAAAACCCAGACTGGTCCACAACATCCAAGTGCTGTGTTTGCAGCAGCCAAACCAAAGGAAGTGGTTCCAGTGGGTGCCGTCTCTGGAATGAGATGCTCCTGAAGGTCCCTTCCAACCCAAACCATTCTGTAATACTGGTAACTACAGTTCTGGTGGGTAAAACCAGCATTCAGTATTGATCACTGTTTCCCTTAAAGCTTAACAAAAATCACATGTAGGACCTGCTGGTTTGTTGCCCTTGCTGAACTTTTTGTCCTAGTTAACAAAGAGAAAGTTTGGGAAGAACTTTCAGAAGGAGAGTTTGGGAAGAACGTGAGGTCTGTGGTGTTCAGGGCTGGAGGGCCATGGCAGGGAAGGTGCCACCTTGCTCTGAGCTGGACTTTGGGTTCTGAACACCAGATAATGAGTATTTTTGCACAGTCAGAGCTGAGTATTTTTGTACCAGTGTTGTAGGATTATTTGTTGTTGTTGTTGTTTCCCCTCTGAAGAAAAATGTAAGGAAGGATCAGAGTGACTCAGAATGGGTTCAAAGCTACTGAAGAAATAATCCAGTCTAAGCTGGATTTGTTTGAAACTTTTTAGTCCTACTGGTGAGGAAGGTCTGGATGTGCTTTCTAAGGAATTAGTGGGCAATAACTCTTTGGCAGGTGCTGCTTTTTATTCCCGTGGCAGCACATTCTGTTTGCTCTCATCACTAGTTTAATGCTCCCTTATTTCCTGTGAGACCTCTGGATCTGCTCTCCTGCAGACCAAAGGACAAGTTTAAAATATTGTCTGTGTCTTTCAAAACCATAAGAAATGTGAAAACTAGTCCAGAAGGTGCATGGGTATACCAGGGAATAAATCTGTCTGTGAAAATGCTTTCTCAGGTTTAATAAAGCCATTTAATTAGACTGACTTTCTTATAAAAATCTTCAGTTTGTTTAAACAGAATTGTTTCAGAGTTAAAATTTATGTTTTCTTTAACTTGTTCAGCACAAAGATTTAAGATGTACATGGTTTTGTGTCTCTCTTGGAGCTCTGCTGTTTGAGGAGTGGCAGCAGCACTGCTGAAAGCTGAGCTTGTTTGAAAGCTGGGTTATATTGAAGGCTTTGATAGTAAAGAGAGTACTCACTGACACCTATTGTCACATTTTTGGGAGCCCTTTGTGTTCTCACTCCAGTGTTACTACAAATGAGAAAACCTGAATTACTCATCGGGGCTGTGGAGCTGAAGGGTGTGTTGAATTTTGGTTTGTGTCCTGCTTTTTCTGGAAGTTAAACCTTATTTACCTTACCTGGTAATGCTGTCCCCAAACTTCTCAAAGCTCCTGAGAAACTCTCAATCACAGAATCACAGAATGGATTGGGTTGGAAAAGCCCTCCGAGATCATCAAGTCCAACCCTTGGGNTGGATTCTCTGTCCCTGGAGGTGTTTATGAGGACACTCAGTGCCACATCCAGTCCCTTCTCCAGCCTCGTTGCTCTTCTCTTCTCAGTTGGGTTGGAAAAGACCTCTGAGATCATCAAGTCCAACCCTTGATCCAACCCTACTGTGATCACCAGCCCAGGGCATAGAATGCCCTGGGCTGGTGATCACAGTGGGGCTGGATCAAGACATGTTGGATTCTGTCCCTGGAGGTGTTTAAGAGGACACTCAGTGCCACATCCAGTCCCTTCTCCATCCCCTCAATCTCTTGCCTCAACTCAGGGGCCCAGAACTCAACACAACACTCAAGGTGTGGCCTCCCCAAGGCAGAGGCCAGGGGAAGGCTCACTGCCCTGGGCCTGCTGGCCACGCTACTTTGGATCCAGGCCAGGATGCCATTGGCCTTCTTGGCCACCTGGCCACACTCTTGGCTCCTCTTGAGCTTCCTGTCCCTCAGTCCCCCCAGGTCCCTTTCTGCCTGGCTGCTCTCCAGCCACTCTGTGCCCAGCCTGGAGCGCTGCAGGGCTTGGGGTGGCCAAAGGGCAGGACCTGCACTTGGCCTTGTTGAACTTCATCCCACTGGAATCAGCCCATCCCTCCTGCTTGTCCAGGTCCCTCTGCAGAGCCCTCCTGCCTGTCCAGGTCCCTCTGGACAGATCCACCCCCTGGAATCCCTGACAGCAGCTCTGTGGGGCTGCCTGTTTGCAGACAGCTCTGGGGACATCACTGGAAGCAGCACAGTAATGGAACACCCTTGTTTAGCTGAATTACTCAGCACTGCACACATTTTAGTGGTGGAGTGACAGATTTACTCAGTGTGGAGGAACTCAGGCAGCTCACACCAGCTCTTGGATTGCATACTTGTCTTAACTCTGCTAGCACTCCCTTGGGAGCCTGGGAGATTGATTTAATGCTGCCTCATCTGCTGCAGGAGATTCCCAAAGCTGCTCTTCCAGTCACTGATTTGCTGCATTCTCATTTTGCAGGAATTGCATTATTTGAGTTTCTGCAGATCTTAATATTTAAGAGGGGATAATTTATTCAGTATTGTTTACATATTTTCAGAGATCTGTTTGTGTTCACTGCCCTTTTTTAAATGCAGTTCTGTAGAGTTACAGAGGAAGAAATGCTGGTTTTGAGGTGATTCTTTGGAATTTGTGACTTCTGTCCCATAAGAATAAAATGAAGTGTAGGAATAAAATGAAGTGATACCTGCCTGGGGAGTCCTTGCTTTTCAGGTGTTGGTCTGTGGGAACTTCTAAAGAAAGCAGGCTAGTAGGATTGCTGGGTAGACAGGAGTGATGAAATTTGCCATTCTTCTGAGTTTATAATCCTTTAAAGGCCTGAGCATGCCTGTTTTCTTTGTGACAGGTGTGAGTGGGTTTGGCTTTCACCAGCCCTAATTTTCTACTACTGTGTCATTTGAATGTTTGTCTTTTTCCCAGTGTGGTGGAAGGTGTGGGCTATTGTCTGAACAAAGAATTCTCTTTATTCCTTTGTACTTCTGCTCCTACACTCTGATTCCCATCAGTCAGGAACCCCAGGGAACACTGAATGGTGCAGGAAAGTCCTGGGAGGTGCTGCTGCCCCCTAAAATCCAGCAAAGCCTCAACTCTGTTACCTGAGAGTCACAGAATCCTGGACTATTCTGAGCTGGAAGGACCCACAAGGATCATCTGGTCCAACTCTTCAGTCAATGCCCACGGAGGGGATTGAACCCATGACCTTGGCATTATTACAACCAAGTTTTAACCAACTCCCTCCCTCCCTCCCTCCCTCCCTCCATCACAGAATCCCAGACTATTCTGAGTTGGAAGGACCCACAAGGACCATCGAGTCCAACTCTTCAGTCAGTGGCCCACACAGGGGATTGAACCCATGACCTTGGCATTATTACAGCCAAGTTTGAACCAACTGAGCTGATCTCAGGGTCCTGTGGAACACCAGGAAAACAGCAGGAGGAAGGACGGGACTGTCTGTGTGTGTGCACTGATGCCTAAATAAAGAACCTTTTCCCTTTTCCTCCTGCAGGAACATCATTTGCAACGGGCCATCTCAGCACAGCAGGTTTTCCGGGAGAAGAAGGAGAGCATGGTCATCCCAGTGCCCGAGGCCGAGAGCAACGTCAACTACTACAATCGTTTGTACAAAGGAGAGTTCAAACAACCAAAGCAGTTCATTCACATCCAGCGTGAGTTGCTAAACGTTGCCTTTGTCCTGGGCTGGTCTGTCTGTCTGTCTGTCTGTCTGTCTGTCCCCCTTTGTTTAACCTGGGGAACATTCACAGGGTCTGAGGGCAAAGTTGCCACAACATCCCCAAGGTGGGAAGGCTCAGAAATCCAAAGGGGGATTTATTTCTGTGTGTATATTCTGTTACCTTCTCAAGTTCTGGAGGGATTTAAGGCTGTGAGTGAGGGTTTTCCTGCTGTGTTTGTTTTGGGGCTCTGTGTGTCCATGTGCAGTAACCGGTGAGTTTATCCTGCCTGTTGGGCTTCCAGGATTGTGGGTTTGTCCTCCCTAATCCTGGGAAGGAATAGCTGAACCAGCCTGGCTGCCTCCTGGTTGCTTATAGTGATGAAGAGAGGTCTGGAATTACTGACAACTCCAAAGTTTTATATTAATAAAACAGCAGAGCCTTTGTAATGAAATCACTGTTCATGCTCCTGCTCCTCACAGAGTTCTGCAGGTTCCCTCTAGCTTGGATCTCTTCTGGGCTATGGGGGACAGTTATTTTTCCCTGAGTTTGGATAAAAGCAAAGAATTCCCTTTCAGTGGGGAACTCCAAGCTTATTTTCCAGATAAAATGTAGTATCATCCTGTGTGAGTTTAGCTTATGTCTTAAAAGATCTAATTAATCTAAACTTGTGGTCTCTGGATTAATTAAACACTTCCTTGGTTGATGGTCTGTTGACAAGTGACACACTGACATAGTTCAGTTGTTCCTTGGCACACAAACCATGTTTGTGCTTTGCTGCTGGGGGTTTAGAGGCTTGTTCTGGGATTTGGACTCCTCCCAGGAGTTACTTGGTAGCAAAACTTTTCAATCACTTACTGCATCCTTGCATCATTTCTCACCAACATTAATTGGGTGAAGTGCCCAATTTATTCCATGTTTTTACAAAGTAGTGGATTTCTGGAAAGAATGTACTCAGGGAACTGATACAGTAGAGACTGTGGTGGTGATGTGAGGAATGAGCTAAAGGGAATTAATTATTTCTCTCCTTAATAAAAGCAGCAAACCTGCAAGAAGGGCAGGTTGAATTAACTGAAATGAAGCTGCTGATGGAGGAATGTGTTTTATTCTCTTCTTTGTTGGACATTGCCAGAAACACTGTGAATACTGTTAATAAACATGTCCAAAAGTGTTAAATATATTACACCAAAATGTTCTTTGTCTTGTTGAGACTCACAGCCTTTCTGGACAGAATTACAGGAGGTATTTGAGCTGGAGATAAATACCAGATACTGCTCCAAGATAATTTTCCCCACATATTCTGGTTGGAGTAGGTGTGAAATAAGGCAGCTTTATGCTACATAAACTGCTTAGAAATTCTGCTTTAATGCTAAAAGCACAAAAAGCCACAATGCCCACCCTGGCCAGGGAAATTACATAAACTGGTGTAAAATGCCAAGAGGCCACAAACTGTAATCCATCCTTACTGGTGGTTACTGCAGGGAAATTATGCTTTGCTGTTCATCTGGGAGCCCAAGATTGCAATATTTCTTTGCATTCTTCTATTTAGATCAGTGGCTCAAAGCAAATAAAATTAATTTCTTTATAATTGTGACTAAGCACAGTTCCAGGTGATGGTTGACCTCAGTAGCTCCATTCAGTGGAGCTGCATGTAAAGCAAAAGCCTTGGACTATTCTAATTATTCCAGCATATTTAATAATTTCCCAAGAATGTTGGTGATTTCAGTAGCACAGAAATGGGTTGTGGGTTATTGACATGTAGCAAGGAGGGTAAATTAGAACACTTGCACCTTGCTGGAATTACAGCTGAGGGGGTGTAGGAAAATAAGTGTCACTCATGGAAACAATCAGAGTGTTCAGTGAGTTGTGTGGGATGAACTCCAGTCACCTTTAAAGAGGTGAACGTGGTGGCAGAAAGCTTATCTTTTACTTTTTGGTTAGGAGAAGCTCTGTGTGCATCATTTCCTGGCTTGGCTCAGGGCATGGTGCTGCTGTTGGCACAGGAGGGTGGTGGGCAGGGAAACCAGTGGAACTGCTCCTTTACTTCAGTGGGAACTCGTGCCTGTGGCAGCCTCAAATGAGTGTGGAACCACAGCCTTAATTTAGTCAGCTAAATGAAATGAGTTAATTTAGTTGGGCTAAACCCAATTCAGCGTAACTGAACAACAAATTGCATTTGTGGGAGTTGGTGGATAAACTCAGCTCCTGCGGGAGCTCAGGTAAACAAAAGCAAATCCCTGTGGCAGGTGCTGATGTCAGGAGTGGCTGGAGTGGAGTGGATGTGAGCTGNNTTCCAGACAGTGCTGAGGTCACCTCTCAGCCTCCTCTTCTCCAGCACAAACACCCCCAGCTCCCTCAGCCTCTCCCCACAGCACTTGTGCTCCACTCCCTTCTCCAGCCTCATTGCTTTTCTCTTCTCAGTTGGGTTGAAGAGATCTCTTGAGATTATCAAGTCCAACCCTTGATTCAACCCCACTGTGATCACCAGCCCAGGGCACGGAGTGCCCTGGGCTGGTGATCACAGCAGAGTTGGATCAAGGCATGTTGGATTCTCTGTCCCTGGAGGTGTTTAAGAGGACACTCAGTGCCACATCCAGTCCCTTCTCCAGCCTCGTTGCTCTTCTCTGGCCCCGCTCCAGCCCCTCAATCTCTTGCCTCAACTCAGGGGCCCAGAACTCAACACAACACTCAAGATGTGGCCTCCCCAAGGCAGAGTCCAGGGGAAGGCTCACTGCCCTGGGCCAGCTGGGATGGGGGTTTGCAAAAGCAACCAGCAAACCAGCAAGTTCTGTGCATGGAATGGAAAGATGGAATGTGGTGAAATGCTGCTGTTCTGGAGGAGGAAGGCTGGATTGGTCAGTCCAGTGATGAGAACCCCCAGGAATTGGCAGATGATGGTGGGACTGACCAGTGGCAGGTCACCTGGACGTGGGACTCGTCCTGCTCCAGTCCTGGCAGATGGGAATGGGCAGCTCCACCTGTTCTCAGGGCACAGGCGGCAACCAGGGGGTGATGGATGGTCCCACAAACCACCTGGGTCTGGTGGTGGCTTTTGAAGCCAAAGCTGCCCTGCTAGAGCCCAGCTCCAGGGTGGAAAATGGCTTTTCCTGGAGCAGTTACAGGTCACTCAGTGCTTGGGGAAAGAAGAAAACGGTGATTAAAGGTGTCACTGAAAGTATGTATTGAAGGAGCAATGTTAGATGAATTCCAGGGAAGGAGGACACTTCATGGGTGTCCCAGAGCTGTGACAAGCCAGTTTGGGATTGATAATTCCAAAGGAGGAGTGGTAGCCTGGCATTTCCTGAGGCTCTCACACCCCCAGGGATGCTGAGGGTTGGTGGCTCTCCTGCCTGCACTGGAACAGGTGGGATGCAGGTGCTGCTTCCACCACTGCAATCCCAGAGAGCTGCAGCCTCTGTGTAACCCCCTGTCCCTGGAAGGGAACTCATTGATAAACACAGGTCATGAGAAAGAGATGAGAACATTGCTGAGGACAGCAAAGCATTGCTGGAAGGCCTGGAGAGTGGGGTGTGTGACAGAGGCCACTGCTGCTCTCACAGAAATGATATTTTTTTGTTTAAGGAAGCGAGACTGGCTTTGTTTGGTGTGTGGTGATCCTGGTTGGTACATGTTGGATGATACCTTTTATCATCTTGGTTATTTGTCAGAATACTGAGCAGAGAAAGGGAGGGACCCTCCTGTCCTGCTCCTGGTGGCTCCTGGTTGCCCCTCACTTGAGCCTGTCTGGGTTTGTTCTGGAGGGGTTCAGGACGGTGGATGGTTCAAGACCTGTCAGTGTTGTGGAAATGAAGGCAAGTTTGTTGGCACTGCTCCCAGTTTTTGGGTGAACAGCATCACATCCTCTCTGTCACAGGGATCCTCCTGCTCACTGGTTAGAAAAAGTCATTTGAAACATTTTGTACACAAGGGATTATTGAATTCCCCACTGACAGGGAATAGGTTGACATCCTTCTGGTGCCAGAGCAAGATCTGTCTGAGGGCAAACAAGCAGTGCCTTTTCTGGGCTTTAATGGATTTCTGTGCTTTCTCACATCCTCTCTGAGAACATTGTTAGACACCTGTTTGTTGGAATAGAGACACCTGCTTTATTTTAGGAGAGCTCTGCTAAAATAATGGGAATATATCTGTAAAATTGTGGCCACCTCCCTGAAGCAGAGTTGTTTGGATGTGATTTCACAGTGCACAGTTGGGCTGTGGTGGTTCTGTAGGCTCTGGGGTAGTTAAAAACCCCTGGGTCAGTTTTCTCCCCAAGTTTTTGATTCCCACAGGCTGCCACTGGAGAGGCAGGATCTGATGTAGTTTAAATGTAATATACAATTAATTGCTGGAGAGCTGTGGGTCACATGCCCAGTGACAGTGTCTTAAATAAACCTGCCATGCACCTGTATTACTGAATTAATAATATTAATAGTTCTACTTAATACATAGTCACAGCCCATTATTGAATTCTTCTCAGATAAATTGTTACAGTGTGTGTTGGGGCAGAGAACACAGAGTTGGTGCAGTTGGGCAGTGTCTCCTCTGAGGTACCACTTGGAGCTGAGGATGAGGAGGAGCTGCTTTGTAGCTGCATCTGGCTGAGTTTTCGTGCATAACAAATAGATAAATAACAGATAAACACTGGTAGTGGTTTAGCTCATTTATTGCATGGGATTACAGAGAGGGTGGTCTTGGGCTGGGCTGAGGTGTGGAAAGAAAAAGCTGCTTATCACCTGACTCTGGGAGAGAAAATTCTGCAATTTACTTTAAAGGTGTTTTTCCAAGTGGTTTTCTTTTGCTCCTGGTCTTTCAAGTTTTTGTTCTGAGGTCCTGCGAGGGCAGCTCAGTAGCAGAGGATTCTGTGAGATCAGCACTAGGGGTTAAGAGCATGAAGATAAGATAGTGCTGTTTGTCTAATAAAAATAGAATATATTTCAACAAACCTTCACTGCTCTCAGTACACTGATGTGTTGATTGAATTATTGGGAGTGTTGGAGCTCTTCAGGGTTTTATTGGTGTGTCATGTTGAGAATTCTCACTGTCACATGCAGTTTGCTTGTGTTTATTGCAGAATTCCATTTCTGCTGTGCTGTGTGAATGGGANCACCTGGGTCTGGTGGTGGCTTTTGAAGCCAAAGCTGCCCTGCTAGAGCCCAGCTCCAGGGTGGAAAATGGCTTTTCCTGGAGCAGTTACAGGTCACTCAGTGCTTGGGGAAAGAAGAAAACGGTGATTAAAGGTGTCACTGAAAGTATGTATTGAAGGAGCAATGTTAGATGAATTCCAGGGAAGGAGGACACTTCATGGGTGTCCCAGAGCTGTGACAAGCCAGTTTGGGATTGATAATTCCAAAGGAGGAGTGGTAGCCTGGCATTTCCTGAGGCTCTCACACCCCCAGGGATGCTGAGGGTTGGTGGCTCTCCTGCCTGCACTGGAACAGGTGGGATGCAGGTGCTGCTTCCACCACTGCAATCCCAGAGAGCTGCAGCCTCTGTGTAACCCCCTGTCCCTGGAAGGGAACTCATTGATAAACACAGGTCATGAGAAAGAGATGAGAACATTGCTGAGGACAGCAAAGCATTGCTGGAAGGCCTGGAGAGTGGGGTGTGTGACAGAGGCCACTGCTGCTCTCACAGAAATGATATTTTTTTGTTTAAGGAAGCGAGACTGGCTTTGTTTGGTGTGTGGTGATCCTGGTTGGTACATGTTGGATGATACCTTTTATCATCTTGGTTATTTGTCAGAATACTGAGCAGAGAAAGGGAGGGACCCTCCTGTCCTGCTCCTGGTGGCTCCTGGTTGCCCCTCACTTGAGCCTGTCTGGGTTTGTTCTGGAGGGGTTCAGGACGGTGGATGGTTCAAGACCTGTCAGTGTTGTGGAAATGAAGGCAAGTTTGTTGGCACTGCTCCCAGTTTTTGGGTGAACAGCATCACATCCTCTCTGTCACAGGGATCCTCCTGCTCACTGGTTAGAAAAAGTCATTTGAAACATTTTGTACACAAGGGATTATTGAATTCCCCACTGACAGGGAATAGGTTGACATCCTTCTGGTGCCAGAGCAAGATCTGTCTGAGGGCAAACAAGCAGTGCCTTTTCTGGGCTTTAATGGATTTCTGTGCTTTCTCACATCCTCTCTGAGAACATTGTTAGACACCTGTTTGTTGGAATAGAGACACCTGCTTTATTTTAGGAGAGCTCTGCTAAAATAATGGGAATATATCTGTAAAATTGTGGCCACCTCCCTGAAGCAGAGTTGTTTGGATGTGATTTCACAGTGCACAGTTGGGCTGTGGTGGTTCTGTAGGCTCTGGGGTAGTTAAAAACCCCTGGGTCAGTTTTCTCCCCAAGTTTTTGATTCCCACAGGCTGCCACCGGAGAGGCAGGATCTGATGTAGTTTAAATGTAATATACAATTAATTGCAGGAGAGCTGTGGGTCACATGCCCAGTGACAGTGTCTTAAATAAACCTGCCATGCACCTGTATTACTGAATTAATAATATTAATAGTTCTACTTAATACATAGTCACAGCCCATTATTGAATTCTTCTCAGATAAATTGTTACAGTGTGTGTTGGGGCAGAGAACACAGAGTTGGTGCAGTTGGGCAGTGTCTCCTCTGAGGTACCACTTGGAGCTGAGGATGAGGAGGAGCTGCTTTGTAGCTGCATCTGGCTGAGTTTTCGTGCATAACAAATAGATAAATAACAGATAAACACTGGTAGTGGTTTAGCTCATTTATTGCATGGGATTACAGAGAGGGTGGTCTTGGGCTGGGCTGAGGTGTGGAAAGAAAAAGCTGCTTATCACCTGACTCTGGGAGAGAAAATTCTGCAATTTACTTTAAAGGTGTTTTTCCAAGTGGTTTTCTTTTGCTCCTGGTCTTTCAAGTTTTTGTTCTGAGGTCCTGCGAGGGCAGCTCAGTAGCAGAGGATTCTGTGAGATCAGCACTAGGGGTTAAGAGCATGAAGATAAGATAGTGCTGTTTGTCTAATAAAAATAGAATATATTTCAACAAACCTTCACTGCTCTCAGTACACTGATGTGTTGATTGAATTATTGGGAGTGTTGGAGCTCTTCAGGGTTTTATTGGTGTGTCATGTTGAGAATTCTCACTGTCACATGCAGTTTGCTTGTGTTTATTGCAGAATTCCATTTCTGCTGTGCTGTGTGAATGGGAACTTCCTTCTGCTTTTAGCAGGACCAGGAATGTTGGGAAATAATTAGCAGAAAGAAATAATTGTAAGGAGGACATGAGCTCTGCTGAGAAGTTGGGAACTCAATATTTGGCTGGTCTGGAGGAGAGGTCAGGCTCTATCTAGAGCTGAGTGGCTTTTGGAGAAGTAACAGTTCCCATACAACTGGTCTGGCATTTTTACAACTAAATCAAGGGGTGAAAAAAGGGAAAAGTTTAGTCTGTTAAACATTTTAAGGTTTGTTGAACTGCTTAAAAATGGGCAGCAAAGTTATTTTGGAACTTCAGTACAAGTGCTTTTGCCAAGTCTGGAATCTGATGGAAAATTGTCAGAATTGTTAATAATCTTATTCTAAAGGAGCTGTATTATAACAGATATATTTAAGTTTCTAACAGCATTAAGAAGCATTTTTGCCCTTGTTTTGCAGAGATATATAATGAAGTTTCTAACAGCCTTAAGAAGCATCTTTGTCCTTGTTTTGCAGAGATATATTTAAGTTTCTAACAGCATTAAGAAGCATCTTTGCCCTTGTTTTGCAAAGATATATTTAAGTTTCTAACAGCATTAAGAAGCATATTTGCCCTTGTTTTGCAGAGATATATAACAGAGTTTCTAACAGCCTTAAGAAGCATCTTTGCCCTTGTTTTGCAGAGCTATATTAAAGTTTCTCTGCCTGTGGTAATTTTTTAAACTAAAGGTTTTTTTTCCATCACCCCTTCAAGCCACTTAAAATGAACCTCTGTGGATTCCCTTCATACTGGAAGTCTGAGAGAAGCAACTTCTGAGTGTTGTCTGTTAGAGATGTGCAAGTCTGGAGTTGTGTCAGTCACTTCTGTTGTGTCTCCCCAGCGTGTTCTTTACCAAACATTCCAATCCTTGCCTTGTGTGTTTTTGTTTCAGCCTTTAATCTGGACAATGAGCAGCCAGATTATGACATGGACTCTGAGGATGAGACCCTCCTGAACAGGCTGAACAGGAAGATGGAGATCAAGCCACTGCAGTTTGAAATAATGGTTGACAGGCTCGAAAAAGCCAGTTCTAGTCAGGTATTGTGTGTGTGGAGAAATCCCTGAGCTTTTTGGCTGTTCTGTGGGTGGGTTCTGGGTGGGGGTTGATTCCTGCTCAGGGGATCAGAGTGTGGGAGTGTGTCCTCACACAGAAATCACATTGCTGACTGATTGGCAAGAGTAGGAATTCAGAAAAACCCAGTGGGGAGGGAGCTTTTAATTTAAATTTGAATTCCTGGCCACAGGGTATTAGAGAGGCCAACTTAGAGCTTGTTTTACCTGTGTGGGTGTGGAAGAAGCTCGTGGTGGTCACAGAGTGTATGGAATTGGCTATAACCACATGAAATGTAAATTCTTTGTTTCACTTGGGTATAGGGGACTTTACCTCCAGCTGATTTTTGATTTTTAGAAACTCAGAAGCACAGAGAATGAAATAGCCCTTTATTAAAGGGTGGTTGGATCTCTTTGGGCTTTGGTACAGGCACCCCTGGTTTGGCTTTCAGTTAAAGCTGTTCTGGTTATGCCTTTTTCAAGATTAATTAATATTCATCCTCCTTAGCTGATTTCACCTTCCATTGCTTGGGCAATGAAGTTTAAATTAAAGAATTAAAAGATGCTTTTCAAAAATGAAATACTACTTGCTGCTAAATGAGGAGTTGCTCAGGCAGCAAGTTATGGAGAAGATGAAGTGCTGCTGAGTTCTGTTCTCAGTAATACCAGAGATAATATTTTCTTTTTATTTAATGAGTGGGTTTAAGATGATATGAGCGTGTTAAACTGATTTACTAGTTAGTCAGTGATGGGTTTGCATTTATTTTGAGTCTGGTTTCCATATAAAAACTGAACATAAAAGTTATCTTTAAGTTACCTGTGTATAACTACCTCCTGCTGAAATAATTTGCCTAAGAATTTAACAACTTTGTGTCTGGGCTGTAATAAAGAGGGATAGTTATTATCCTTTTCTGTCACAAAATAGACATTTTGGGGTGAAAAACTTCAGTGAGTTCACTTCAGAACATGTTCTGTCTGCTGTAAATTACCTTCTAAGGGAATCATCATTAACCTGCAAAGATTGATTCATTAATAGTGGCTAACCAATAAACTTTAATTTTTTTTTTATTAAAGAAAAGTGGTTCCTAAATCATGATCAGCAAACTGTAGTAAGTTATTTCTATCCTGTGCTTGTGGTTGTTTCACACAGTGTTCCAGAGTTCATGGAAGTTGGATGAAGTTCTGGAATATTGTGGGGAAGATGATGCTGGTTCAGAAAATTTGGGAACCAGACATTTAACTTAGAAAGACCAATGGGTGGCTTAAGGACTTGGACTGACATCAATATTTTTTACTCCCTTGTGCTAGAAAATAATGTGCAGGAGGTGTGGGAGTGTGGTGGCTTTGCCCACACCCTCACCTTCTCCCTGTCCTCCTGCAGCTGGTGACACTTCAGGAGGCCAAATTGCTGCTAAATGAGGACGACTACCTGATCAAGGCTGTCTATGACTACTGGGTGAGGAAGAGGAAGAACTGCAGGGGGCCCTCCCTCATCCCCCAGATCAAGCAGGAGAAGAGGGACGGCTCCACCAACAACGACCCCTACGTGGCCTTCCGCAGGAGGACGGAGAAGATGCAGACGAGAAAGGTGACTTGGTTTTGTTTGGATCCCTGTCCAGCATCTTGCAGGGACAATTCATGTCCATCTTCTGCAGAGCTGGAGCTCAGAGCAATGCCTGGCACACAAACAAGCAGCTGTGGGACTTGCTGGGTCACCACCTTCTGGGGAAAAAAGGGGAAAGGATCTTCCACTTGCCATGGATTGAATAATTCAGGCTTCATGTTTGTAGCATGAAATGATTTGAACCAGGAAATCAGTCAGGAAATGATTTTAACCAGGAAAATACCAGCATTTTGCATCAGCTTTGTGCACATGTGTGGAATCAAGGTGGGGAAAGAGTTTTAGGAACCAAGCCATGGATTCCTTGTTCTGACAAACTCCCACTGGGTTTATGTGGAATCTGAGCAGACAAACTTGGGGGGAAATGGCTGAGGAGTTGGGGCTTTTGGTTGTGTTTGCCAGCTGGGCTGTGCCTTAGATAAAGCTGCTTTGGAGGGTGCTCATGAGTCTCACAGAAGCATCAGGGAACTCTGTTTTGGCAGTTTATGCCTCGTGGCTTTGGGGTTTGATTCAAACGGGGTTTTAATCTCTCGACAGAACCGAAAGAACGATGAAGCATCTTATGAGAAGATGTTGAAGTTGAGGAGAGAGTTCAGCAGAGCCATAACCATTTTGGAGATGATTAAGAGAAGGGAGAAAACGAAACGGGAGCTGTTGCATTTAACGCTGGAGGTCGTTGAGAAAAGGTAAAATTGCAGATTACATCTGTAGGAAGTTACAACACTGAGTTTTAAATGTTGTTAAATGGGCTTGAAAGCATCTCCTAAAGGTTGTTTGTGTGTGGGTGCAAGTCTTCTGCACACATGGCTGAAGACTGACACACCACTTAAATATATACTCTGTATGACTTTGGAAGCCAAAATAAAAGGGATTTATGCAGACTCTTGGCCTTTCAGACATTTCCCAGTTAAAATGCAACTTCCTGAAGGGAAGTTGTGGCCAGGTGGGGGTTGGTCTCTTCTCCCAGGCACTCAGCAATAGGACAAGGGGGCACGGGGGGCTCAAGCTCTGCCAGGGCAAATTGAAGTTGGAGAGCAGAAAAAACTTCTTTGCAGAGAGAGTGCTCAGGGATTGGAATGGGCTGCCCAGAGAGGGGGTGGATTCCCCATCCCTGGAGGTTTTTCAGCTGAGCTTGGCCGTGGCACTGAGTGCCATGATCTGGTGACGGGACTGGAGTTGGCCCAAGGATTGGACTTGATGATCTTGGAGGTCTTTTCCAACCCAATCCATTCTATGATTCTATGGATGTGGCACTGAGTGAGAATCCACCATGTCTTGATCCAACCCTACTGTGATCACCAGCCCAGGGCACTCTGTGCCTTGGGCTGGTGATCACAGTGGGATTGGATCAAGGGTTGGACTTGCTGATCTCGGAGGTCTTTTCCAACCCAATCCATTCCATGATTCTGTGATTATAGTCTTAATTCTGTTTTTTGAGGTACCATTTGGGTGATTTTGGAGGTGAAATCCTCAATGAAGTGAAGCTCAACAGACCTGAAAAAGAGATGGGCACAACTCCATCCTCTCTCCATAATGGAAATCATCACAAAGTTCAAGAATGTAAAGTTAAGGTGAGATGTTTTTCCGCTCTGAGTCTCCTGTTATTGAGCATATCATGTACTTGGATATACCCAGCTCTGAGTCCAGGTGTGTTTTTGAGGCAAACAGCAGCTGTTACAGCGTGCCTGGAGGATTGGGCTGAGAGTGAGGGCCTGGGAAGTTTGCATTTAGCACCCGCGACACCTAGTGGTCCTGGAATTCCACACAAAGCCCTGTGCTGCTCCAGGAATTCTGCCATCCCTCGTGTTTCCTTCTCCTGAGCTCCCTGACTGGACTTAGTTTCAGTCAGATAGTTACTGATAAGTGGTAATTTGGGGTAAACTTAAGCACTTCTCCACTGGCTTCTCCTTCAAGCTGAGAATTTTTTGCAAGTGAAATAACCTTTTTAAATGAAAGCTTTGAAGTTTTTAATGACATTTGTGTTCAAGTGAACAGTTTAATATCAGTGGAGTTGCTCACTGCAGAGGGTTTATGTTAGAAACATCTTAAATAGCCACAGCAAATACCATTACATCTGTTCCAAAGTATAAACTATGAGAAACACAGGATAAATTAAATTGTTCCTTTTGAACATATCAGAGCAGTTCAGAGAATGGAAAGTGCTGCAGAAAAATGAAATTTCAGAAAATAATTGGAATAGGAATTCCAGTTACAGTGTAGTGGGTGTATTGCAAAGCAAGGAGCCTTTTAAATAGTCTTATGGCTTGAGAGCTTTCAGTGGGTTTATTAATTAATATCCACAAAGACAATCAGAGGTTAAGTTGTAGTTTTTCATGTTTTGAATAAATTCTGCATGATGTGTCTCAGATGTCTGCTTTGGGAGACAAGCAGTCATGTCTTACCAATTAACCTTTCCCCTTCTCATGCCTGATTTATTTTGAGTATTTGGTTTATTTCCCCCCAGCACCCCCATCACTCATCCCTGAAGGAGGAGGTGGCCGATGTTGTACGTCAGAAGAAGAAGTACCTGAAGAAGCCCAAACTGGAGTGTGTGGTGCCTGCCCAGCCCTCAGCTGAGCCCCTGCCTGTGCTCAGCAAGAGTGACATCAAACAGTACGACTTCCACAGCTCAGATGAGGATGAGTTCCCACAGGTACCAACTCTGCTGCAGCATCTCAGTGTTCTCACAGGAGAGGCTTCACTTGCCTGTTCTGTGGCCAGTCTGGCCTGTCCAGTGGATATATTTAAAAGATCCCTGTATAAAGTATCAGTTTTTCTTCTAAGCAGTGCTCTGAGAAGCTGCATTTACAATATAAGCGTGCCAGACTGTAATACAAACCTAAACTTGTGTAGTAAATAAACTTACAGTGCATAAATGTGGCAGGTGGGAGAATGACGTTGCTTTCTGGTCTAGGTACCCTCACCAGTGTCGGAGGCAGAAGAGGAGAACGACCCTGATGGCCCCTGTGCTTTCAGGAGAAGAGCAGGATGCCAGTACTACGCTGTAAGACTGTGCTGTTGGACTGGGGGGTGGTTGGGCCGTGCTGGGCTGGGTTGAATTCAGGCTGGCATCGCGCTGGTGTCACAGTTCTGCTGTTCCCACTGTGAGCACCAAAGATCAGATGAATCCAGAGACCATCTTAATCCTTTTTGAGCATTCCCCTCATGGTGCTGTTCTCTGTGGTTACCTGGAGGTGCCACACTGTGTTTTCTGCAGACCAATTCAGCCACTGCTAAGCAGGGAAAGCATTTTCTTGTCTCCTTAATTTCCTCAGCACATCCTTTCTGCCCAGCTTGGAGAGCTTGTTGGACTGAGATCCCAGCTGTCCCAGCTCTGAGCCCTGCTGAGGGATCCCAGCAGGGATTGAGTGGAGATGCCAGTGAAGCACAGGGATATTTTGTTGAGGGTTTTTCCTGTAAATCACTGCAAGCTGTAGATACATTGCAAACCACGAGGCTGCAATTGCCAGAACATCCCTTTTCCAGCTTGGCTCCAGAGGCTCAGCTGAAGCTTCCCTCTGGATTTATCCTTCTCTCTCTTTCCCCTCAGCCTTAATTCCTTTACCAAAAGGAGCTGAGATGACTCTAAACTTGTATTTTCATTCCTTTGCTGTCAGAATCAGCTTGTTTAACAGCCTAAATGTTTAACCTCTCAGTTTGTTTGTCTTTTTAAGCTACTAAAGCCATTTGAATTTTGGTTAACCCAGCATAAATTGGTTGACTCTACAGCAGTGCATTTAACCTGATCACAGAAATTGATAATGCACATTTATTAACCTGTCAGAAGACACTTCAGACAGCACAGAACGTTTCTGCTTGTCAAGACGGAATCAAAGAATTCCAGGATAGTTTGTGGCTTCAGGAATTCATGTTTTTTAAAAAGATCTTCTGAGTTCTTTCATATTAATGAAGTGATAGTTCAACCCCTGCATGACAACCAGGAGTGCCCTCATCAAAGCAGAGCCTGGGAGTGTAAAATTGCCTGTTGTGTTTTCTTTCCAGCCTCGTTTGGACCAAATGAATCCTTCGTGTGAGAGCCCAGAGTTGGCAGAGTTGGACAAGCTGAGGTTCAGGCATTGCCTTACAACCCTGACAATTCCAAGGAGATGCATAGGATTTGCAAGAAGGAGGATTGGCAGGGGTGGAAGGTACAGTGGTGTTATTTCCACTCTCCATTCCCCCTCAAAGTCTTGGAGATGATGGAACTAAAATGTCTCTTTTCCCTCAGGGTTATAATGGACCGAATAGCCACAGAACACGATCCTGTCCTGAGGCAGATTGACCCGGAAATGCTCAACAGTTTTTCAAGCTCTTCCCAGACTTTAGACTTTTCCTCTAATTTTTCACGGACCAATGCTTCCAATAAACATTGTGAAAACAGACTGTCCCTTTCAGAAATCCTAAGCAATATCAGATCATGTCGACTGCAGTGTTTTCAGCCAAGGCTACTCAACCTCCAGGACAGCGATAGCGAAGAATGTACCTCAAGGAAACCAGGGCAGACTGTGAATAACAAAAGAGTCTCTGCAGCATCTGTAGCTTTATTGAACACCAGCAAGAATGGCATATCAGGTAGGCAAGGATTTGAATTCTTCTGGAGCTTAAAATGCTGAATTCTGGAGGTTTTACCTGTCACTGGATTGATGACATCAGCACTGGTGTGTATCTGAACTACAGGTTAACCATAGGTTAAAATAACTGATTATATTGTATTTCTTAGAATGTACAGAAATGTCCCACAAACAGCCCTCTTCCCTCCTGCTTTTATTTCAGTTCCAGTGGAGTTTGGGGAAGTGCTGGGCTGACACACATTATTCAGAGGGATTCTGCTCACACTCAGAATTGCTGAGGTGTAATTGAGTCTTAGTGACTCTCCTCAGTCTAACCATGTTTAAAGACAGAAGAATTTTCTTTATGGATGCTGAAGACAAGCCCTTGGTCTGAAAACAGAAGTGTTGACACTGGGAGCATCCACTGAGGCACCTTCTCTATTAATTTTTCAGCAAATCATCAGGCACTGATTAAGTCTGGGAAATTTGTCTTTTCCTCTAAATGTCATCTCTGGCTCTCAGAACCAGTGCAGCCACCCTTTGGGTTTATGACCTGGCAGTTCCAGAGGAGCAAGACAGACATTCACGCACTAAAATAATAATAATAAAACGTTTCTTGTTTTGTCTTTACAATAACATGAAATGCAAAACCCTCCTGATCCTTGGAGACCCCTTGTTAGTGATCTGGGTATGGCAGCACTGAAGTTGGAGTAAAAACAAGTCATTGTTTTAAGCTTGTATTAAATAGTCTTTGCAACACTTCCTCCAAAGGGCTGGAGTTGTAATTGCTCGAGTTTTAACGTTATCACTTGTTTATGATCATAAAATAATCATAATCATGGGACTCTTTAAAAAGCTGAACAATTGGAGATAAGGCCAGAGAGGTCTCTGACCAAGCACCAACAACCACCTGAGAACATCCCTACTTTGTGTATACACAGAATCAGGTGTTGTTAACCAGCATTAATAAATAATAGAGCAAGCTGACTCTGCATTCCATAATTAACCTCTGGTGGTTGTGGAATGGCCCATCTCTGTCACAGGCACTTGCAGGAATGGATATTTAATCCCCAGAATTCATATGTACAAATGAAATGTCTTGTACTGACAGAAACACAGAAATATTTATTCCAGCCTAATCCTTCTAGAACTTTTCAGTTTAGTCATTGTAACCTTTATATTATTCTCTTCCATGAACAGATTGTAACCTTTATATTGTTCTCTTCCATGAACAGATTTGCACAGGAATATTTCTTCTGTATGAAAAAAAAGAGATAGAATGTACTGTGGCATTATTTTATATAATTATTTTTTTTAAAAGACCTTGAAGGCCTGGAGAGTGACACCTGTAGCAGAAAGGGCAGTTGTGTGTGATGGGATTATTGATGAGCATCAAGAGATGTCTTGTTAAAGCAAGTGCAGAAACAGAGGAGTTCAGGGTGTGAAACACAGACTGTGTTCTGTAAAGGACAGCAGGGGTTTAACTGTTAGCTCTTTATGTCACAAGAAAGGGCAATTCTGCAGCATTCCTGTTTATTCCCTTTATTCCAGGAATAAAGGCATGACACCAAGGTGTGGGAATTTGCTCAGAAAGATGTAGGTTAAGCTGATTTTTTTATTTTCCTCAGGATTTTTTCCATGATAATATAATAAATGCCAGTCAGTTACTGAAGGATTGGGTGGATGTAAAACTTTGAAGCTTTGAATTCTGCTCTGGGTGGAGTCTCCCTCCAAACTAGAGGAATATTTGGGGATGGAAGCTGATACATCTCCTTTAATAGCACATGCAGAAGTGAGGGAAGGAGAAAGGTTGGAGAGATTTGTGGAATCACAACTGGCTGGAGCTCAAGTGAAGATTGCAGCAGTGGGAGGGAATTCCAGTGGCTGGGAAGATAAAACAAATGAGAACAGTGCTAATTAATGAAGGATCTTCAGGGAAAGGGGAGCCCTGTGTTGGGTAGGGATCTGTGGACACTCAGGAATAAAACATGAGTCAGGTAATGCCCATCAACAAGAATAAAACCTGAATTAGCAATAATCTGCCATGTAGCACCAACACAAGTCATACCCATGTGTGGGCTGCAGGATTTGCACTGTTTGGGACAGAGAAAGGGCAGAGAAATCCATATTTAATTGTGGAGAGGCTGTAGATAAACAGCTGAAAAATGCATTAAAATCTGATGGGTCTAAACCTCTTTGTGCAGGAATAGCAATAAACTTGAGTTAAAATTTTAAAAATCACCTGGGGAGTACATTTAGAGTAGAGATGCCTCAGTAGCTGAAGGACATTATGCAGGGAAATTCGTGGCTGTGGAAGACCTTGTTCATCCCAGATTTAAATTACACACCAGATCCTGTGTTTCTGGTGCAGGATCGGACACAACAGACAAGGGAATTCCTCCCCAGGTAACTGAACCAGCAGGAGGCACCACTTGGGTTTTCGCATAGTAAATAGTGAGTAAATTTGAACAGGGCTGGTAGGAAACAGGGGCAGTACTTAAACTGGATTATTTTATTTTTTTTGTTTGTTTTAGGGAAGTCTGGGAGTTACTTTGGTTTCAGTGCACAAGAATATTTAAAATTACCTCTGCCTTTTATTTTTAGCTGTGTTAATAAAGCAGCTCTTCCTCTGCTGTTTCCTCAAACATGGTACAAACAGAGGCTAATTTTAAAAATGTGTGACCAGTCTTTCCTTCAAACTGCCTCATCAGTGCATGAATAAAGAACCAATTTTTGGAGCTAATTAACTCTTGCTCATGCTCCAAGAACTGCAGGTGGGAAAACCATGTCCCTGGATGCAGGACAGCTATTCCCATCTGAAGAATTCTGCTTATGGAACAAACTTTTACCTTTTAGAGATATTTTTCCCCAGCATTAAATACCGTGTAGAAGTAATTAATGAAAGATGATCTTTGATTAAAGGCTGCAAATCCTAAGAGAAGTGACATAATAATGCAAAGCAAAGCTGTCAGGGAGGGAGACTGAATTTCCCAGTGCCTTTTTTGCCCTGTGGTGGGAGAGATCTCAGCAGTGGAACCACAGAGCACTGACACTTAATCTCACCTTAAAGGCTGCCTTGGGATATGGGAAAAGTTTGATTTTTTGGGTTTTTTTCCCCTCCTCTTTAGGGCCCTTCAGTTGTTTGCTTTGGCAGAAGCAAATGGTATTAAATGTGCTAATGAACATCTGCTGGTTTATAACAAGGGGAACAGCTGAGCTGAGTGTGACCACTGAGTAAATAAATACCTGGTGGAAGGAGGAGGGAGCTGAGAGAAATCCAGAGATGTGAAGGCAGAGCAGGGGATGGTGCATGGCTGGGGGCACCTTCCCTGCACCTTGAGTGGTGTTCCCTGGCCTGTGGCAAACTGGGAAGGGAGGGAAACTGAAAACACAGAATATAACCTTGTTCTGGAAGGGTTTTTTATAAAACAAAAGGCATCATCTGGAATTTGTTACCCCAGAAGTTTAAAGTGGAAATACATCTATATGTCATAGCCCATAATGCTGTTCTTGGCCCTGTTTCCTGTAGGAATGCAACATGTTTTGGAAAACTGTGGTAAGGGGACGTAGCAGGTTGGGCTGACTGAACTTGGAGTTAAATGCTCATAGTAATAGGTGAGAATCTGCAAGAGGAACAAAGTAAAGCTGATGCAAAATAAATCTGATTTTAGAACAGGCTGGAAATTGTAATATCACTGCAGTCTAAGAGGGGTGACTCCTAAGTCTCTCTCTTGCATAATATGGTTGAAACTTGGTTTAACAATGGAGCAGGAGAGGAGAAATTTCAGCACCAATTTCTAAGCAGTCACAGTCCTAATTTTGGTATTTTTTCATAATGGAATTTCAAGACGTGTCACTGGGAAATGCTCAAGCCAGACCCTGAAAGATGGATCACTCACTCTGTGTTTTAATGTTAACTCAGTGTTTGTTGATAGGAGGACATTGCAGAATCCAGGTGTTTAAGGACAGCTTCAGCCTTGGACAAACAGGGTTCAGGATAAACTGCTGAAATGTATTCAGGGGAGTCTTTGAGGAGTGAATTCTGTCTTTGCTTCCTCCTAAGGGAACTCAGTTCTTGGGTTGGCATCACCCACACCAAACTCAGGTTTTGCCATGAAACACTTGACAGTGTTTCCATTTTACCAAGTGTGCAGTTCCCTGGGGGAGAATATTAACAACAGCTTTTCTAACTTCATTCTCTCATGTGTTGGGAGTTTGACACTGCTGGGGTGGCACTAACCTGGTTCTCATCATAAACAAACTGATGTCACTCCCGAGCTCTTACCCAATTAGAACAAACAATTGGCAGAGAAAATCCTGTTTAGGTGAAACATGAGTGAATCCTTCAGGAAAGGTGTGAAGTTGGAATATCAGAGTGGATTTGCCAAATAGAGCAATAGTCCTGTCAGCTGAGGGCTGGTCTAGCACTGCACAGACTGGTGAGATCTCAGTCCTCTCAACGGAGGGCTGGTCTAGAACTGCACAGACTGTTTAAATCTCAGAATTCTGATGTTCTCCACTGCCAGGCTTGTGCTTCCCTGTGAGTCCCTCCTGGTGTCAGGGGAAGGGACAATGAGGGACTGCAGGAAGGGAAGTTGCACAGGAATAAACCCCGGTGCTCACCGGGAGAGCAGAGCCCAGCTCAGCCCAGTGTGCTTCTTCCTCAGCTCTGATTTTCAGGATGTGTTTGTTTTCAGGATGTGTTTGTTTTCAGGAAGCCAGGAACTATTTTCTCTAAGTTTTGCCTAAAGCTACTGGAGAGAAAACCACCAAAGAAACTGCTCAAAAGTAACACAAGCTCTGAGTTCTTTTGTTTATAAACCGATTTGATGTAAGAACACAACAAACAAACATTGTCCTCTCCTTTACATAAGAATAGATGAAGATGTTTTGAAGCATCTGACACAATGCATGTTGTCTTTGAGCACCTGTTACTCCAACTGATGCACTGTTGCTTTTCAGATGTGTTTGTGTGCAGGGCTGTGTAACTCTGCTCCCCTTTTCTTTCCCGTAGTAACAGGGGGTATCACAGAGGAGCAGTTCCAGACACACCAACAGCAGTTGGTGCAAATGCAGAGGCAACAGCTGGCTCAGCTGCAGCAGAAACAGCAGTCCCAGCATTCCTCCCAACAGGCACATCCAAAAGCACAGGTACTGCCCCACCGTGTCCTCACTGTGCTCCTTCCCTGCTGCTCCCTCTGCTCATCCCTTACAGACTAACCACAACACCCTGGTAAATGTGTTACGTGTTAGAGTGAGTGCTGAATGGTTTTAGTCAGGTTTTATGTTTGTTTTTTTACAAGTTCTACAGCATGGCTGCATTTTGGAAGCTGAGTGAGAGGCTTCCCAGTTTGCTGTGCTCTCTGTGTGCCCAGAGCTGGGCAGTGCAGGAACCCCAGTGTGCCCTCAGGTCTCACTTGTCACTGGTTTTACCTCCTGAGGAGGCTCCTTTAGTGGGATTACCCTGTGAGGGAATGCTCTAGCATGGTAAGCTTCTGTTGGGAGCAGGTGTTCAGTGAGTGCTCAAAATTGGTACCTCTGAGAGGAAAAACAGCTTTACCTATTTGCATATTCTGGCTTCTAAAAGAATCCCATTTTCCCTCTCTAGTACCTTGCAGAGGAAGAATGTTTTTCCACTGTACTTGCTGTTCTGTTACTTTCTTACTAAGAAAATAAAAAAGCTTTTGCTGTTGCCTATTACTGGCAAATGTATTTCACTTGGAGCATTTAATATCTTAATTGCTTGTGCTGTTTGTCCCTTTCCCTCAGTGTTTTCTACTGCAATTAGTCAGGGATTCTGTGTTGGCAGATACTGGTGACATTTTTTAAATGTAAGGAGACAATGCCAGAATATTTAAACAAAAGAAATGAATTTTGGATCTTTAAATACTCTAAGCTTCCATGCAAAGTAATTTCTTAAGTTGAAATAAAATAATTAATTGAAATGGCAGAATTAACACTTTTTCCAGTAAGAATGGTAAGACTTTTCAGTACAGAGAAACTGGACTGATGGATAATTCCAGAATGAGGAGGGCACAAATTGCTGTGGTCCAAATCACTCCCTGAGAAAGGATGTAGGATAAAGACTAAACATCCTTTAGATTTGCAGTTGCAGAGTGTTTGTTGCCTGGAGACAGAAGAGAGGAGACTTGAGAAACTTAAGGCATAATCATCATCTTAAATGAAACTTCTCAAAGGCCACAGAATCCAGAGTAGTTTGGGTTGGAAGGGACCTCAAAACTCATGTACTCCCACCCCTGCCATGGGCAGGGACACCTCCCACCAGCCCAGGGTGCTCCAGCCTGGCCTTGGACACTCCCAGGGATGGATCCAGGGGCAGCCACAGCTTCTCTGCCCAACCTGTGCCAGGGCCTGCCCACCCTCCCAGACAGCAATTCCTTCCCAATATCCCATCTATTCCCAATATCCCATTCCCTGTGTCCTATCCCTCCAGGCCTTGTCCCCAGTCCCTCTCCAGCTTTCCTGCAGCCCCTTTGGGCACTGGAAGGGGCTCTGAGGTCTCCCCAAACCTTCTCTGTTCTGTAGGTGAACAACACATGACAAAAATTATCTGTTGTGCTGAGAACTGCACTTGCCACAGAGTGGCTGAATTGGGCAGGACTTGCCCAACACTCATTTATTTGGCCACTGATGTTCAGCTTCCCATCAGCCTTGTGACACTGAATTATTTAATATTCCAGTAGAACAAGTGTATATTTATGTGCTGGTACTTGTGCACTACAGCAATCCTAATGTTAATTTCATTTTGTGCTTAGATAACTATGAAAAACACATTTTTTTCCTTCTTTTTCTCCTCCCCCAGGGCTCCAGCACCTCTGACTGTATGTCCAAAACCCTGGACTCAGCCAGTGCCCACTTTGCTGCCTCTGCAGTGGTCAGTGCCCCTGCCCCTGGCCGCAGTGAGGGCACCAAGGAACCCAGCACCAGCCACAACAACATCAACGGGGTTGTCCAGCCTTCAGGTGATGAGCTCAAAACTGCTGCTCTGCTGTGAGCCAAGTGTCAGCTGATCTGCCTTACCAGCTGATTTCTGTCTTTTAAAGTACTGTTTAATAAAAAAATCAAATATATTAGTTGTGATAGTTTAAATATCGTTCTCCAAAGTCCTCTTGGGCAGTGTTATGTGTCACAGAATACCCTGAGCTGGAAGGGACCCACAGGGGTCATCCAAGTGCAGCTCCTTGCCCTGCCCAGGACTGCCCAAGAGTCCCACCCTGTGCCTCAGAGCCTTGTCCAATTTATCGTGTTAATATGGATAAAAAGCTCCCAAATGCTCTCTTACACTGGAGGAGCATTGTTTATTATTCCTTTGGTTTATCTTTGAATGGTCTGTTATGATCAAAAGTGCAACAGCATTTTAAAACCAGCGTGACTGTGTAATGAAATAAAAATAAACCAATGCCTTAAAGCATCAGATACTTGAGAAGGAAATGACAAAGTTGATACATTATTTGGTTGTTATCCCACATATTGAACAAAAACTTAACTAGCCAACTACTGCTGGCAGTTCTTTTGACTTCACTGCAAGCTTCAGGTTTCACTGCATTTAGGATTCTTCCCAAATTCAGGGAAAAGTGCATTCATTGGCATTCAGTGCCTCCCTCCCACCTCCTGCTGCACCACGTTGGTCGTGGCAGTGCCACGGCCGTGTAGCAAAGAGGCAAATGAGATCTGGCTTTGGGCTGCCAGCACAAAGAAGAGGCTTTTAGAGTAATTTGTTGTTTAGCAGCTAATGATGTGATTAGTTTTATAGACCTTCTGCCAGGCTGGGTTAATGATAATATGAAATGAATAGAGGGAGAAAAAACACGACTGAATAAAATCAATATACTGGAGCAGTTCCAGGAAAGAGAGGGAGAGACATCTGTGTGGGATTCTGTAAGATGATATCCAAGAGGGCAGTGCTTTGGGGGGGTGTGTAAGATCAGGCACTTCTGCTGAAGTTTGACATTTGGTGACTGTAAAATCGAGATTCTTGCATGTTTTTAACACCCACCATCTCTTCCACACAACAGGAACCTCCAGAACCTTGTACTCCACCAACATGGCTTTATCCTCCAGCCCAGGGATCTCAGCTGTGCAGCTCGTAAGGACAGTTGGCCACAGCCCCACGAACCACTTGCTGCCGGCGCTGTGCCCGAGCGGGGCGCAGCAGGCGCTGCCCATGAACCCCTCGTGCCTGCCCAGTGCCGTGCACCTCAACAGCGTCAGCGTCGTGTCCCCCGTCAACGTGCACATCACCGCGCGCACCTCGGCGCCGTCCCCCACCGCCTTAAAGCTCGCCACCGTCGCTGCCAGCATGGACAGAGTGCCAAAGGTGACCCCCAGCAGTGCCATCAGCAGTATAGCCAGGTGAGTGCTGGGGCTGCGTGGAGAACACACAGCCCCACAGATGCTCAGGGTCATCCAGCCCACCCTGTGCCCTGTGCCAGGCGTGTCACACAGGCCAGAGCGCTGAGTGCCATGGCCAGTCCTTCCTTGGGCGCCTCCAGGGATGGGGAGTCTCCAAGGTCATCCGGTCCACCCTGTGCCCCATGCCCGGTGTGTCACACAGCCCAGAGCACTGAGTGCCATGGCCAGTCCTTCCTTGGGCGCCTCCAGGGATGGGGAGTCTCCAAGATCACAGAGCCCACCCTTGTGCCCCGTGCCCGGTGTGTCCCCCAACCCAGAGCACTGAGGGCCACAGCCAGTCCTGCCTTGGGCACCTCCAGCGATGGGGACTCTCCAAGATCACAGAGCCCACTCTGTGCCTGGTTCCCAGCTTGTCACCCAGCCCAGAGCACTGAGTGCCACGGCCAGTCCTTCCTTGGGCACCTCCAGGGATGCTGAAGTCTCCAAGGTCATCCAGTCCATCCCATGCCCAGTGTGTCACACAGCCCAAAGCACTGAGTGCCATGGCCAGTCCTTCCTGGGGCACCTCCCAGGGCTGGGGACTCTCCAAGATGACAGTGCCCATCCTGTGCCTGGTGCCCACCTTGTCCCCTAGCCCAGAGCACTGAGTGCCACGGCCAGTCCTTCCTTGGGCACCTCCAGCGATGGGGACTCTCCAAGATCACAGAGCCCACTCTGTGCCTGGTTCCCAGCTTGTCACCCAGCCCAGAGCACTGAGTGCCACGGCCAGTCCTTCCTTGGGCACCTCCAGCGATGGGGACTCTCCAAGATCACAGAGCCCACTCTGTGCCTGGTTCCCAGCTTGTCACCCAGCCCAGAGCACTGAGTGCCAAATTCAATCCTTCCTTGGGCACCTCCCAGGGATGGGCACTCCAAACCTCCCCGAGTTCCAGTGCCTGACAACCTTTTCCATGAAGAAATTCCTCCTGCTGTCCAACCTGCCCCTCCCCTGGTGCATCCCAAGACTGTGTCCTCTCCATAGACATGCCCAGCTCTGCACTGGAGAGATGTTTCCCCACATAAGGGACTTCTCAGCACATCCTCAGCCTCACAGACCACCTCCAGCATGTCCAGGCCACAGGAGCTGATTTGGCAGATTAACCCCCCAAATAATTTATGCTGGTTTGAGGCACCAGTAGTTTTGTTCAGCTTCTGCTTTGTCTGAAATAACCATTTTAATGGCAATTTTAGCCATTTTAATTTGTCCCTTCTCAAGCAGCACTGTCAGGTAGGTCCTGTGAAACCCTCCATGAGTTCTCTACATAACTTTGGGTACCAATTTCGTAAGATGCAGGCTGGCACATACCTTTCTTATATATACATATATGGATATATGTGCTATATATTTATGTAAAGTAGAAACCAGGAGAGTGACAGCCTGAATCTCACATAAAATCCTGGAATTACTTACATTGGAAAAGGGCATCATGTCCAACCTTTAAGATATTTGCTCTTATTGAACCAGCAGCTCTGGTATTTCAGGATGCTTGAAGATGTTTCCTGGGAGTGGCAGGAGATGCAGCTGGCCAAGTTTGCTGAAAATGGCAATATTTGGGCTTTGTTTTAAGTCTCTGCTGGATTACTTAAAAAAACAGAGTCATGTTTGNAACAGGAACCTCCAGAACCTTGTACTCCACCAACATGGCTTTATCCTCCAGCCCAGGGATCTCAGCTGTGCAGCTCGTAAGGACAGTTGGCCACAGCCCCACGAACCACTTGCTGCCGGCGCTGTGCCCGAGCGGGGCGCAGCAGGCGCTGCCCATGAACCCCTCGTGCCTGCCCAGTGCCGTGCACCTCAACAGCGTCAGCGTCGTGTCCCCCGTCAACGTGCACATCACCGCGCGCACCTCGGCGCCGTCCCCCACCGCCTTAAAGCTCGCCACCGTCGCTGCCAGCATGGACAGAGTGCCAAAGGTGACCCCCAGCAGTGCCATCAGCAGTATAGCCAGGTGAGTGCTGGGGCTGCGTGGAGAACACACAGCCCCACAGATGCTCAGGGTCATCCAGCCCACCCTGTGCCCTGTGCCAGGCGTGTCACACAGGCCAGAGCGCTGAGTGCCATGGCCAGTCCTTCCTTGGGCGCCTCCAGGGATGGGGAGTCTCCAAGGTCATCCGGTCCACCCTGTGCCCCATGCCCGGTGTGTCACACAGCCCAGAGCACTGAGTGCCATGGCCAGTCCTTCCTTGGGCGCCTCCAGGGATGGGGAGTCTCCAAGATCACAGAGCCCACCCTTGTGCCCCGTGCCCGGTGTGTCCCCCAACCCAGAGCACTGAGGGCCACAGCCAGTCCTGCCTTGGGCACCTCCAGCGATGGGGACTCTCCAAGATCACAGAGCCCACTCTGTGCCTGGTTCCCAGCTTGTCACCCAGCCCAGAGCACTGAGTGCCACGGCCAGTCCTTCCTTGGGCACCTCCAGGGATGCTGAAGTCTCCAAGGTCATCCAGTCCATCCCATGCCCAGTGTGTCACACAGCCCAAAGCACTGAGTGCCATGGCCAGTCCTTCCTGGGGCACCTCCCAGGGCTGGGGACTCTCCAAGATGACAGTGCCCATCCTGTGCCTGGTGCCCACCTTGTCCCCTAGCCCAGAGCACTGAGTGCCATGTCCAGCCCTTCCTTGGGCACTCCGAACCTCCCTGGGCCATTCCAAGGCCTGACAACCTTTTCTATGGAGAAATTCCTTCTGATGTTCAGCTTGAACTTCCCTGGTGCAGCCTGAGGCTGTGTCCTCTCTCCAAGGTCACAGAGCCCACCCTGTGCCCAATGCCCACCTTGTCCCCCAGCCCAGAGCACTGAGTGCCAAATTCAATCCTTCCTTGGGCACCTCCCAGGGATGGGCACTCCAAACCTCCCCGAGTTCCAGTGCCTGACAACCTTTTCCATGAAGAAATTCCTCCTGCTGTCCAACCTGCCCCTCCCCTGGTGCATCCCAAGACTGTGTCCTCTCCATAGACATGCCCAGCTCTGCACTGGAGAGATGTTTCCCCACATAAGGGACTTCTCAGCACATCCTCAGCCTCACAGACCACCTCCAGCAGCTCCAGCATGTCCAGGCCACAGGAGCTGATTTGGCAGATTAACCCCCCAAATAATTTATGCTGGTTTGAGGCACCAGTAGTTTTGTTCAGCTTCTGCTTTGTCTGAAATAACCATTTTAATGGCAATTTTAGCCATTTTAATTTGTCCCTTCTCAAGCAGCACTGTCAGGTAGGTCCTGTGAAACCCTCCATGAGTTCTCTACATAACTTTGGGTACCAATTTCGTAAGATGCAGGCTGGCACATACCTTTCTTATATATACATATATGGATATATGTGCTATATATTTATGTAAAGTAGAAACCAGGAGAGTGACAGCCTGAATCTCACATAAAATCCTGGAATTACTTACATTGGAAAAGGGCATCATGTCCAACCTTTAAGATATTTGCTCTTATTGAACCAGCAGCTCTGGTATTTCAGGATGCTTGAAGATGTTTCCTGGGAGTGGCAGGAGATGCAGCTGGCCAAGTTTGCTGAAAATGGCAATATTTGGGCTTTGTTTTAAGTCTCTGCTGGATTACTTAAAAAAACAGAGTCATGTTTGTTTATGAATTGGAAAAGTAAAAAATGGGTATCAGTAAATGATTAGAAAAAATACAACTTACATTGGGGGGAATTATAACAACACTCTGTTCACTAACAGAACAACTGATAGTGAGTTATCCTGGTATACCTTGACTTGGTTCCTTCAGGAGACTTCTCAGTAGTGTTTAGTGCTCTTATCCCTAATTTGGGCTGGTAGTTGCCTAATTGTGGAAGGCACTGCACTGTTAGTGGAGCAGGGGCCATTGTTGAAGGCCAGTGTTGTTTCCTTTTAATCACATGTGTGTTAAGGTTTGTCCCTGGTGCAGGGAAGAGAACCCCCAGAACAGGAGAGGAGCCTTTAACCCTGTGGGAGGAGCTGCTCCTGCTGTGCCTGTAACCATGGAATGTTTTCCCTGGCAGGGAGAACCACGAGCCAGAACGCCTGGGCTTGAATGGCATAGCAGAGACAACAGTAGCCATGGAAGTGACATAACCTCGACCCCGAGCCTGCCCTGTGCTGATGGTTTGCTCCTCCCTGTTCCAGCTGAATACAAAACAGCACTCTGTGGGTCACAGAGAACTCAAACAGACCTAAATGGACTTGACTTATATCGTGTATTAAGTCGATATATAATGTAAATTTTGTAAAATTGGGAAAATCACTACCTTGTAAAATAGTTTATTTGTATCATCAATATTATTTCTGTTACTTGAATAGTAGATATTCATCATCATGCTTTTGCACTTGAATTTGCAACTGAATGGATTAAAAAATAATTCTTTAATGGGATCATGAGCATGACATGGGATCCTGCATCACTTGTTTAAACTATTTATTTTGCCATGTTTACATTTTGTATCTTGTACAAATAAATGCAACTTTGTGTCTAAAAAAAAAAAGTTAAAGATTCATAGCTAGGAAACAAAATTCTTGTAATTTTTTTCTAAAGGAAATGTAAAGTTTTCACTTGGTTCATTTTGTTTCACAATTTGACTAGATGGACTTTTTGGTAAATACTTTAGTGGCATTTCACTGTCAAATATGAAGTTCAAGGCAAAATAGTATTTTCTATTACTGTGCAGGGGAAAGGGATGGATCGATACATGCAAATTTAATGTAGTAACTCACTTTTCCATATATTTTGAATGTATATTTCTATTTATAATACCAGTTTATAAAAAATAATTACACAGGAAAAGGAAAAAAAAAGAACTGACTAGGAAAATTATGCATCTGGCACAGGTGAGGCTGTGCAGATCTGAGCAAATTTTCACCTGATGACATTTTATCCGAAGAACTGCGTATTTTAACCGGCTTTAAAACTGTACCACACCACATAAAGGATATTTTACCAGGTATGTATTGCATTATATATCATTGCAATAAGTCATTATTGGATGTCTAGATATCGAGCCATCCCAGGTGGTGGGGGGGAGGGAGGGTTGTGGCAAGATTGTCTTTTCAATTTTGGAGAGTTTTCCTGTGGCTACAAGGCAAGTAACGGGTTGGAAAAAGTCTGACTGTAAGCGTTGGACACCTTCGTAGTGTAGTGTTTTAGTGACTTTTTTTATACGGTTCTTGTACATTAGATACGTGTAGTGGTGTTTCCGAATGTTTGTTTATGCACTAGTTCAGACAACTTTCCCTGTTACTTGTTCTTGATAAGTGAAAACTGCAGGGAAATAAAAATACATATCAAAACCTGGCCATGGTGCATATGTGGTTATTTGGGAGGGAGAGTTTCTTGTCCTGCCAGAGAAACTTTGGGGGAGTTACTTGTTGTGCTCTTTGGTTCTGGGCTGGGCTGGAACTGGGATCTGAGACCTGGGAATGTGGTGAGTGAGAGTTGCTTGTCCTGCCAGAGAAACTTTGGGAGAATCATCTCACTGTTGTGCTCTTTGGTTCTGGGGTCAGCTGGAACTGGGATCTGAGACCTGGGAATGTGGTGAGAGTTTTTTGTCTTACAGAGAAACTTTGGGGGAATCATTTGGCTGTTGTGCTGTTGGTTCTCCACATGTGGATGATGTTTCTGTGGGGGGAATCATTTCACTGTTGTGCTCTTTGGTTCTGGGGTCAGCTGGAACTGGGATCTGAGACCTGGGAATGTGGTGAGTGAGAGTTGCTTGTCCTGCCAGACAAAATTTGGGAGAATCATTTGACTGTTGTGTTATTTAGTTCTGGGCTGGGCTGGAACTGGGATCTGAGACCTGGGAATGTGGTGAGTGGTAGTTTCTTGTTCTGCCAGAGAAACTTTGGGGGAATCATTTGTTGTGCTCTTTGGTTCTGGGCTGGGCTGGAACTGGGATCTGAGACCTGGGAATGTGGTGAGAGTTTTTTGTCTTACCAGAGAAACTTTGGGGGAGTCATTTGACTGTTGTGTTGTTTGGTTCTCCACATTTGGATGATGTTTCTGTGGGGGGAATCATTTCGCTGTTGTGCTCTTTGGTTCTGGGCTGGGCTGGAACTGGGATCTGAGACCTGGGAATGTGGTGAGTGAGAGTTTCTTGTCCTGCCAGAGAAACTTTGGGAGAATCATCTCACTGTTGTGCTGTTGATTCTGGGCTGGGCTGGAACTGGGATCTGAGACCTGGGAATGTGGTGAGTGAGAGTTTCTTGTCCTGCCAGAGAAACTTTGGGGGAGTCATTTGACTGTTGTGTTGTTTGGTTCTCCACATTTGGATGATGTTTCTGTATTTCTTACAAATCCTGGAATCACTGAGGCTGGAAGGAGCCTCAATGTGTAGTCCAGCCCAACCCCTCCTGAGAAACTCAGGATGTGCTTTGCCTTTCTGTCATGCACTCAGTGTATTTTTCTTTCTAGCTATATATAAAGAGCTGTTTTTAATCTAAATTATGTTTCAACCTGCTTTGTCTTACGTTGTGCAAGTTAAAAATTCTGGCAGCTGAAAACACTTGCAGAGCTCTAAATACCACGAGCTCGTCACAAACTCAGCTGTCTAAAATTAGCTCTGTTTTGCTTGACTGATGCTTTATTTTTTATTCATAACTGATGCTTTATTTTTTATCCAGCATGACACCTGCAAGGAGAGGTGGGAATAGCTCAGACCTGTTGAGAGTAGTCAGAGGAACCCACGAGATGCCTTGGTCAGGTGAGGTGTGGTGGTGGCAGCACTGCGGGTGGCAGCACAAGGGGGACACCTGTGCAAAGGTGCTCAGTGATACTCTGGGCCCTCCCTGAACTGCTGGTCCCTGCCAAGCTGCTCTTTACCTGTCCATGGTCTCTCCAGGTGTGTCTGAGCCTTTCTGCAGAGCTGGGCTCATTGCTGGGAGAGACTGACCTACATCATCTGAAGTAGAAATGAACTGTCTTTGAAAGAATTGCTGAAAATTTAAGTCTGAAAAAGGAAAAAGTTATTCTCATTGCTGTATAGAAATAACCTTGCTTGACTGTCATCCCCCAAACCCTTTGGAGGCTTGATGAAAATGGGAAGTAATTTCTTCTGCAGATTGAAAGCCGTGGACTCTTCTCACTGCAGGCGTGGATCATTTTCAGGGAAAATTGGCCTGGAGATGTCTCTGAGATTGCTCTGTATCTCTGCCTTGGTGTAGGCTAATCCTCATCTAATTACTTAAAAAACCTTTAGCTTTAGCTTCGAACTTTTAATGGATTCTGGGAAAATGGGAGGTGGAAAGAAAGATCCCATAAACTCCCAAGGCTCTGATGGGAAGTGCCGGATGTGGAATGGGTTTCATTTAAAGGATTAGTAAAGCAGAACTGGAATAGTCATCTTTAGAATTTCTGGCAGTTAATTGTGTGCCTCAAGTGCAAGAGAAAGGGAGTGATGGATAATGCTGTAGCCCATGAAAACCTTTATTAAAAAGGAGAGAAAGAAAAGAAAGGGAGTGTTGCTAGAAAGTCTGCCTTGTCCTTATCCCAGTAAACAGCAGGGAATGCCACTGGCTGAGCTGGGTTTGTGCTGTTCTAATGTGTGTGTTGAGGATAACACAGAGTTTTAATTCCCTTATTTGACCATCTCTGCAATAGAATTTGAATAGAGATTTCTGTCCTGTTACATGCTGGGGAATGTCATTCAGGTAAGATTAAATCTTACTGATCTACAGCAGTTTATATTGGACTCATGTCCTGGGCAGAGTTTCCCTTCAGTGTCAGTTACTACAAAGGATGGTTCTTTTTCTAATAAGGGTTATCTATTTATCTGTAGATTGGCTGGAGTTCTGGTTTGTGTTTGTCATCCCAACAGGTTTGGGGTTTGACTTCAGAGGTAGTTTCAAATCTCACCTCCATGTTTGTTCTGCTTTTGGGTTTTGCAGTACTCAGACTGACTCTTAGAAAGATGGAGAATGACCTTCATAAATTAAAGCAAGGAAACTGCTGCCTGGGAAAGGAGGAGGGAGAGGAAATGTTCCCTGAGTAGCACAGTGTAAGTTGGGTGAGCTTTAACCATCCCCACAGAGAGGATGTTCTGTCAGCCTGGGCAGCCACGTGTCCCTGGGAGGCTCCCCGAGGCAGGGAGTGCTTGGAAGGGTTTCCTGGGAACAGAACAGGCAGTTCTGGGGTGAGGGCAGTGCTGGGGCAGGACTGGGCAGAGGGGGAGATACAGGAGCAGATCCACAGGGAGTGGAGAATTATTTTCTTTACAAAGCTTTACCTCATTGGTCAGAAGGAGACGGTAAAGATGCATTTCTGACAGAGTAATGGATTCCATTCCTGTTTGGAAAAGGAAGCCCCCTAAGAATGAGTTGGAAGCAGGCTGCACTTCTAGCCATGTGTTACTGTCCTTTAAAGCCCCAGCTCAGCAAGGACTTGGGCACCTCCTGTGTCTCTAAATGCATCTGGGTGTGCTTTGCCTGTTTTTAATGCTGTAATCCCACAGAAGTGAAGGAGAGCACCCATGCAAGTTAAATTTTGCTGTGCATTTAACCCCATTTAGTCAGTCTGGATTGTCACCCAGTAAATACAATTGAAAGAAGAAGATGAAAAAATGAGTAATGTAGCTGGAATAGGGAATCTGAAAACTGAAAGGGAGTAGCAGGGAAGTGCTCCCTGGGCTGTGGCCCCTCCTTTCTCTGAGTATCAGCAGCATCTCCCCATTCTCTCTGAGCACTTTGTAGTGTTGAGAGTGGTGTGAAACTCTGAAAATTCCGTGGGGCAACCCAGGATCCCTCCCAGGCTCAGGGTGAGTGGATGTGCAGGTGTGAAAAGAGAAGGTGGCCCAAAATCTGTGCAGAAAATCTGAGATGTCCTGAGCCCTGTGGGTGTGCCCAGAGCCTCTCCTCTGGACCCCAGTCACAGGGATTGTTTGGGAATCAAACAATCCCAGAATGGTTTGGGTTGGAAGGGACCTTAAAACACATCCAGTGCCACCCCCTGCCATGGGCAGGGACACCTCCCACCAATTCATACTGAATCATGGAATGGTTTGGGTTGGAAGGGACCTTGAATCCCATCCAGTTCCCACCCCAACACCTCCCACCAGCCCAGGTGGCTCCAGCCTGGCCTTGGACACTCCCAGGGGTGGATCCAGGGGCAGCCACAGCTTCTCTGCCCAACCTGTGCCAGGGCCTGCCCACCCTCCCAGCCTTACAAATTTCTGAACTTAGAGTGGTTCCTGTTACTAAGAATAGTGAAATCCCTCTGGCCCAACCTGGCTTGAGTCCTTTGCACCCTGATTTAACTCCAGTCCAAGTGGATTTACCCAGGGAGGATGATGTAGAAGGATCAGGTAGGGTAAGGAGCAAAGGAGGGAGGAAATAATTGAGGCAAATATGTGGCAGATCACAGAAAACCTGTACCAGGAGAGAGATCTCAGCCTAAACCTTTGTGTGGTGGGAGTGCAGGACTGACCAGAGCACCATCAGTGTTGGATCACACTCTGGCAAGATCTTACCAGCTCTGGAATGTCAGTAAAAACGAGCTGTGCCTGTCAGCCGTTGGCTCTCAGGACAGCAGAACATGGTCAGGTGCCCAAGCCCCACCTCACAGCTGCACTTCCAGACCTCAGGAGCTCCTCAGAGCCCTTTCTGACAGAGCCAGCACTGCCAAGGAGCCCCCCCGTGCCCCCAGTGCCCCCCGGGGCCGGGCTGGTGGCAGCTGGCTGGGGATTGGTGGCAGCCCTGAGCTCACTTCACTCCCCACCGTGGCTCTTGATGCTTCATTTCCCTTGCCCCAATTAATGTCACTCCATTGAGCCCTGCCCTGGGGACACAGCGATCCTTGAACAGCGTCGTTGCTGATGGTGATGTGTCTGGACTGGTGGTGGTGGGTGGAACTCAGGCTGTAAGTGACACCACGAGGTGGCATCAGCTGCCTGTGATGCTCTTTAACTATTTCTGCAGCTCCACAGACTCCTCCTGGCTTGGGATTGTGCGTTTTTAGTGGCTTTGTGCTTCTCTCAGTTGGCATTTTTATAGTTATATTTAAATTTTACAGAATCCCAGACTATTCTGAGTTGGAAGGACCCACAAGGACCATCGAGTCCAACTCTTCAGTCAATGCCCACACAGGGGATTGAACTCATGACCTTGGCATTGTTACAGCCAAGTTTTAACCAACTTCCTATAATCTCAAGACAACACATTTTTTCCAAGCTCCTTATATTGGGCTGTTTTATGAAGTAACCCAAATGAGAAGATGGTAACTTGGAGAAACGTTTTCAGTATTGAATAATGAACTAAAATGTTTTGCTGTTTTATACAAAGTGGTAAAAATTCAGTTTATTTATTTTTAGCAAACCCGTTTTTATTGGTGGGTTAACACGATATCTGTGACTGCATAATGTGAATAATTGATGTGAAGACTGAGATTTATGTGTGCACTTAACAAATATATGTATTTTAAAGCAAGCATTTATTGAAGAGTCTTGCAAATCAGAAGCAATTCTGCTCTTACACTCCCTGCCAAACACTTTCTCATGGAGTTTCTTTGAAGAGCCAGTGCTCCATTTGCACCTGACCTTCATGGAGGTGTGAGAAGGAAACCCCCGTGGCCCCAATCCCCAAAGAAATCCTCCCCTGTCGGATCAAAGGGATGTTTTGTCTGGGATAATCACCCTGGGTGACTGAGGGTCAGCTGTGCAGATCCTGCACATTTTGCTGCTGAAGTTTTCCCTTTCCTGGCCAATGTTCTCTCCTGAGCTGTGCATGTGTCTGTGCCTTGGTGATCCCTGGGGATGCAGGTTGGATGTTCCCGTCCCTCCTTCCCTCCAAACTGCCTTCTCAGCCCTGTGTAGCTCCTGTTGTTGCCTGTTCTTCAGCCTGGCTTTATTTATTTGGATTCCTGTTAACACTTCCATGTTCTGGCCTTGCAGACTCTTCCCTGGTGCTCTAACAGTGTCTGGGATGTAACTACCTGTGACATTCCACTCTGCTCCTGGTCCTGGGGATCCCAACCCTTTGGGGACCAGTCCTTTCCCCCCCTTTCTCTCAGCACTGATGACAGAGGCATTTCATCCATCAGCTGGTGCTGAGGCACCAGATCAATGGATCTGCATCAAAGCTGCTCTCCTGCTGACGAGTTCCACCCCTGGCCAGCACTGAGCTGGTACACACAGCAGAAATTCAACCTTGTGCTTCCCTTCCCCCTGGAGCAGTGGAAGGAAGGAAACAATGTTCTTGGGGCTCTGTGCAGAGCAACTTGGTTTTTCCTTTTCTGAAATGCCCAGGTATGAATTCCCTGATTTCTGTGGGATCACTTCTCTCAGAATCCACATTCTGGTGTCATGTCTGTGCCCTTCTTGGTGTCCCTGCAGCCTGGACACCTTGCTGTGCTGCTGGCTCACCTACACAGAAACAGGACCTTGTTTTCTTATGATCCCAGTCTTTTTTTATTCCTTTTGGGAAGCTCTGACATCTTGTGCTGTTTGAACAGTCCCAGCCAAGCTTGGCTCAGCTTCAGAATTTGTTCAGGAAAAATCAGAACTCGCTGTTAACCCATATCTGGTCTGCCAGGGTGAGCTGAACTGTGGAATTCCAGCTGGAGAACTGACTGGGAAAGTGGGGAAATGAGATGACATCAAGATTCCCTTGCTTTTATTTTTGTTGTACTGGTAGGAAGAAAATGCTCCTGTGTTCTGGTGTGACACAGTTTCAAAAATGAAAGAACTCAGGATGTCAGCACTGCAGTGTAACTGCTCCTCTGTGTCTTCATGTGTGATGTGAAGCAGTTTCCCAACAAACTCCATCACACCTTCAGGCACCCAGAGCAGCCACAAACCCCAGGAGAGGAGCTGAGACTCCTGGGTCTGGCTGAAAATTCCTGTTCCTACCAGGCTGCTTAACCTAATCTGGTAAGAAGTAATAAAAATAGCTCAGTGACAATAAGGTATTGTCTGCACTACAGACAATGTCACATTGTTTGTGACAAAACTCCTCGGAAAAGATGGCCCTTTGCATTCTGCCTGATTGCAGATTATACCTGCTGGAATAGGAAAAGAGATTTTTGCCTCCATTGCTCCAAAATGAGCTCTTGATAATGGGGGAAAAATAAGGATTAATTCATCCAAAGGGTTGTCTTTTATGACTAAGCCCCTGCTTGTCATGACTAACAAATGTGCTATTCAGGGTAAAAGCTTGAAACAGGAGAGAAATAAAAGGGATAATTGGTAA
Organism: Sakesphorus luctuosus; assembly: GCA_013396695.1. Taxonomy (NCBI): domain Eukaryota; kingdom Metazoa; phylum Chordata; class Aves; order Passeriformes; family Thamnophilidae; genus Sakesphorus; species Sakesphorus luctuosus. The sequence goes on along the minus strand of VWZD01010438.1, from coordinate 11,132 downwards.
TCCAGGGGAATAAATCGCATTATATAATAATGTCTTATCACATGCTGCACATTGCTAGCTCTCCTCGATGGAATTGCTTTGAAGAGGGGTGGGAGATCCTCTGGACCCAGCCTGCTCCTCACATCCACCTCAGGCAATGAGGACAGCCCCTGGAGCTGGAAGAAAAGGAGATTTCCATCACAATGCTGGAGGACTGGCCACCATCCCCTTAATTGCATGGCTGAGGCTAATTGAATTAAACTGCTGCTCTGGAAGAAAACAGATCCAGGAGTTGCTGAGGTCTGGGGCATGTCTGCAGCTTTCCAGAAGTCATCAACAGTGATTGGATTCTTCTTCAGTGGTCCAGCCATTTCTAGGGAGAAAATCATGGGAGAGGAGGAGGAGATTTCCTGTGGTACATCATAGACTGTTTCAAATCATGAGAATGAAGTGAATTAAAGGAGTCTGGGCACAGGAGGGCAAAGTGCTTTTGGCAGGTGAGGAAGGAGCACTGTTGGAAGGAGGAGGAGGAGGAGGACAGAGCACTCCTGATTCGTTGGAACAGTCTCCAGCCACTGTTTTTCCCAGATGCTGATTCACCAACTGCATCGTGACAAAACTTCTTGTAAATTGAATGAGGTCCAGGCATCACCCAGAGGTGCCACTGCTGCTGCTCCTCACAGGAATGATGTCATACATACACATAATATGTTCCAGGAATAAATATCCTTTAACCTGGATCTACATCCAGCTTGTGGCAGAGGTCTCTGGTGCTCCCTCCTTGTTCCTGTCAGATTTTCCCATGGAAAGCAGAGGTGTAATCCAAGATCTCAGAATCCCAGACTATTCTGAGTTGGAAGGACCCACAAGGACCANGACCTTGGCATTATTACAACCAAGTTTGAACCAACTGAGCTCATCTCAGATTTGAGCTTCTCAAGATTTGAGTCCAACTCTCCAATTTTTTTCTGTTGTAGTTAATCTAGAGCTGGATGATGGTGATTAAACAATTTCAATCTTGTGGTTTTTAAGGAAAAGAGAAGACAATCCCAAGGTTGGTCTCTGGCAGGGGTTGGTGCTGGTTTTGGTGGGGGCACATGGGCAGCACTGGGTGCCTGAACTCACGTTTTTGGTTACTGACCAACCAGCCTTGTCTTGGTTTGGAGACNCAACCAAGTTTGAACCAACTGAGCTCATCTCAGATTTGAGCTTCTCAAGATTTGAGTCCAACTCTCCAATTTTTTTCTGTTGTAGTTAATCTAGAGCTGGATGATGGTGATTAAACAATTTCAATCTTGTGGTTTTTAAGGAAAAGAGAAGACAATCCCAAGGTTGGTCTCTGGCAGGGGTTGGTGCTGGTTTTGGTGGGGGCACATGGGCAGCACTGGGTGCCTGAACTCACGTTTTTGGTTACTGACCAACCAGCCTTGTCTTGGTTTGGAGACAAGGGGAGCTCTGAGGGGGTGGGTGCTGAGGGGGAAGGATACTGAGAGGAGGGAGCTCTGAGCTGAGGGGAGCTCTGAGCTGAGGGATGCTGAGGGGGGTCTGAGCTGAGGGATGCTGAGGGGAGGGAGCTCTGAGCTGAGGGATGCTGAGGGGCTCTCAGCAGGGCTCTCAGGCTGCCTCTGGAGCAATTCCAAAGGACAACCACAGAGCTGATACAGGGCCTGGAGCACTTTCCCTATGGAGACAGGCTNGCTGAGGGATGCTGTGAGGAGCTCTGAGCTGAGGGATGCTGAGAGGAGCTCTGAGCTGAGGGATGCTGAGGGGAGGGAGCTCTGAGCTGAGGGATGCTGAGGGGCTCTCAGCAGGGCTCTCAGGCTGCCTCTGGAGCAATTCCAAAGGACAACCACAGAGCTGATACAGGGCCTGGAGCACTTTCCCTATGGAGACAGGCTGAGAAAGTTGGGGCTGCTCAGCCTGGAGAGGAGGTTGTGTGGAGACCCCATGGAACCTTCCAGTATCCAAAGGAAGCTGGAGAGAGACTTCATGAGGAACTGCAGTGATAGGACAAGGAGTAATGGGTACGAATTGAAACAGGGGAAATTCAGTTACAATATATGGAAGAAATTCCTCCCGGTGAGCGCCGGAGTAGGTTTCCTAAGGAAGCTGTGGCTGCCCCATCCCTGAAAGTGTGTGGGGCTGGACAAGGAGTAATGGGTACGAATTGAAACAGGGGAAATTCAGTTACAATATATGGAAGAAATTCCTCCCGGTGAGCGCCGGAGTAGGTTTCCTAAGGAAGCTGTGGCTGCCCCATCCCTGAAAGTGTGTGGGGCTGGATTGGAGCGACCTGGGCTGGTGGGAGGTGGCCCTGCCGTGTGGAAGGTGGCCCTGCTGTGTGAGAGGTGTCCCTGCCATGTGGAAGGTGGCCCTGCCATGTAAAAGGTGTCCGGGCCATGTTGGAAGGTGTCCCTGCCGTGTGGGAGGTGTCCCTGTGATGTGGAAGGTGTCCCTTCCCATGGTGTCCCTTCCCATGGTGTCCCTGCCGTGTGGGAGGTGCCCCTGCAATGTCGAAGGTGTCCCTGCCCAGTGGAAGGTGTCCCTGTGTGTGGAAGATGTCCAGACCATTTGGAAAGGTGTCCCTGCCATGCAGAAGGTGTCCCTGCTGTGTCGAAGGTGTCCATGCCCGTGCAGGGGGTGGCACTGGGTGGGCTCTGAGCTCCCCGCGGTGCCACCTGCGTGCCGTGCCGAGGGGCGGTCCCCGCCGTGTCCCCCCGCGCAGCCGC
>VWZD01010436.1:6212-23680 GCA_013396695.1 Sakesphorus luctuosus | reverse complement strand
CAGAGAAAATATTTTTAATGAGACATATAAGTTTATCTTTCAGTAATATTCAGATTTTTTACTGTTTAAATTTCAACTGGGTGCATAAAAATCAAAACAAAACTAAAAAAAACCCCACAAAACAAAAACAAAAACCCCAACCAGTCAACCAAATAAACAAACAAAAAGCACATCAGAAAAATCAAGTATGCTCTTAGTAGAGAGAAAAGAAATATCTTAAGATTAATCCTTTCAATTTTTACACTAGAGTAAATAACATGAAGCAGAAAAATCCCTTTTGTGAAATTTTGCTAGAAGATTTAGTCTTTTTGTAGAATGGTGATGCTTAAAGGTGCCCATTTAATAAAGAAGGGATCAAAGAAAAATCTTAGTATTACAGATAGGGTAACTCAGAATTTATGCCTTTGACAAAGTTTAGTTTATATATATGCAGGCTTTTCCCAAAGGTGTCTTTTATGTGTTTGGGTGTTCTTTTTGTAAAGGTAGGGAAATATATAAAGTTATTTTTACATGATATGCTAACTGTAACAAACAAACAAACAAATCTAAATTATCTTTTCATATTGGATAATTCTGTTTAGTAGCAAAGTAATAAAGTGTTCTACAGAAATACAAAAAACTCTTCAATATACTGTGCTTGTATGAAATATAAAAGGGAAAAGGAGCAAAAGATGAAGTCCCTGTTTCGGCAGCCAAAAAAATCCGTTCAGTGTATTTATACTGAAAGTAAGTTTCCATTTCTGTGGAAATATACAATAAATTAACAATTTACAATAAGCAGTGTATGCAAATGCAATAGAAGAGTTGACAGGCAAAATAGGTGTTGTACCTTTGCATGTTGGGATTATTCCACTCCATGTGCCATTGCTAGTACAAGTGCGAATTAGGGAGCTATTTGCTTCCATTGTATAACCAGGTTGGCACATGTAAGTAACATTTTGTCCAACAACATAATCATCACCATATCTCATGCCATTGGCTGGGACTCCTGGATCTCCACAACTGATAACTGCAAGTAAATAGTTGAGAAACATATTTTAAAATCTAAATATGATTTATCTATATGTGAGAGCGAAACATAGCACAAAGCTAGGTATTTATTGGGTAGAAAAAGGAGAAGGAAAAAGTATCATAAATCTTTTCTCCACCAAGATAAGATACAGACATTTGTCATCTTAACTATCTGCCAAAAATATGTAGAGCTGTATAACACTTATATTTGGGGAATATAAAGAATTTTTTTAAACGGTAGAAGCAAAGGACTGTACAATTTTCATTGACAAAATTTCAAGATTGCAAAATGAAAAAAAAAATATGGCAAGAAGCAATCCATGTGACACTGCCACATTTTGATACCCTAAAATTTTCCTATCAGATCAGTTTAGTTATTAAAAAAGTAGATATCTATTATTTAGTTTATTTTTCCATTCTGAAAGGAAACACAATCTGGAAAATTTAGGATATGTCTGCAAAATTGTCTCACTTCATAAATGCTGACATGGTTTCTATGTACATAAACAGATTTGAATATTCAGGTAACCCTCAAACATGGATTATGGCTTATGTAAAAACTAGGTCTATAGTATTTTAATGAGAGGGAGTGTCTGAAAAACCTCTTAGAACTTCTAGTGTCAGAAGACAATTTAATTTCCTAATGAAATAAAATATTCCTAAAGAGTTAATAAAGAGTTTCATACTACTGTAATCTGAATACTGTTAAAACTGGTAAGTTTCCTTGAGATCTGGTCAATCAGATCTATCAAATTCTGGAACAGTTTTCAGAGTAAGAAATCTTGAGAACACTAGTGGTAAGAATAAAAAGTGGTAGTGTTCAGAAAAAAAAAAGTGGAAAAAATCTAGTTCATAAAAAATACAGCATCCCATGTGTTTTACAGTTTATAATACACTTATCAGTGCCCCTATGGTTTTTGCTGTTTCTTCTGAAAAACTGTGGGAGGCAGTTTCCTGGGTAAAAAGCACATCCTGTCTGCTTCTAAGTCTATACCAAGTCATGACCGATGTGAATGGTACCTTCTCTGTATCCTGCTCTCCAAAATCACAAAAATCTATGGCTATATATTTGTAGTTGTTGTAGTTTTGATGTAAATTCTCTCCCTGCCAGTAACTCCCCATGCCATTAGTTAACAAAAGAAGTCGTTAACTACTACCAATTCCTTCTTGATCATTTTGGGTGGGGGAGGCTGGGGAAAGATGTGGTGGGAAACAGGCTTGAACTGTCTCTTGTTCTTGGGGAGTACACACGGCTGTGGTGGTGTGTGTGCTGCTGTGGGAGAGAAGCTGTTGCTGCTCCTCCTTGCTGCTACCGGGGAGTAAGCCAGTTTTTTTTTCCCCTGCCACTGCCGTTGCTCCTGGTTTTAGCATTGGGATCCCGATCTCCGCTCCAGTCTCACCACTGCCTGCAGTGTCGTGACCAGCCCGCCCTGGCTGCAGCAGCGACCCAGGAGAGAGAAGTTGCAGCTGCTTTCTGGGACACGCTGCGGTTCTCTGTTTTCCAGCTTTCCTTCTTTGTTTGGAACAAGGGACACAGAGGGAGAGACAGAATTCATCTGAATGCTCACCGCTCATCTGTCTTGCTGGAGAGGGATTGGGAGCTCCCCCTGCAGCTAGCTGGGCTGTGACACAGACATTGCCCATAAGTATAACTTTTCTCCAGGAGGAAACGTGCTGGTTTGGGGGTTGTTGTGTTTCGGGTTTTTGTGATGTTGCAGTTAAGAACAGTTATCCTTCTTATATCCATTTTCTGATTAAAGTTCCTTTTCTTAAATTTGATAAAGAGTGATGTGATTATTGGGGAGTAATCCCCTCCCCTGTTTGTGGGTAAACATTTTGGTTCTTCCCCTCAAAACTAAGACAGTAGTATTCTGGCCAGGTCCCTTGATCTAATAACCAAGAATCCAAGATACGTATAGTATGTAAACCTTGCTCTACAGTTTGTAACAGTCTGAGTGAGCAGTTTCTAATTTTGCGACACATATCAGATGTTAAAATGTCCCACTTAATCGCTATCTGTGGATACAGAAGAGACTAGAAAACATATTACAGGGTTATCTGGGTTAGTTTAAAGGTAGCTAGTATACTGATAAAAAAAATGAAGACCAGCCTATTTTAGTTTACCTAGTAACATAGTAATTTTAATGCATTCAAAACCAGAAAAGTCATACACTTTTAAAAAGTCATAGATTTTTCTTGGTCACTTTTCAAATAATATAGAGCTGGAAAGACAGAACTATTTCTCTTAGTTACACAAATGTATTTAAATTCTTTGCATGTTCTACCTTCCTTTATGTGATATATTCTGTTTACTACCTTAATGTGCAAATTTGGCCAAAATCATTCTCAATATTTTTACAGGTATACTATTGTTTTCAATGAATTAAGACATAAAGCTAATGCCTTTATCATTTTTTCCTCTAATCTTTGTTTCATTTCAGTTGGACTATCTCCACTTACATCACTGTGGTGGGCAAAAAGCAGCTTAAATTGTTGTAGTGATCCTGACCGGAAGACAGTTGTACATTGATGAGACAATGAATCACAACATGGTTAACCTGAGAAGCCCCAGGCCTGTGCTGCACCAAGCTGTACATCCAGCATGGCCTTCAGACCTCTTGGCCAGGACACAGCCTCAGACAGCTCATGGCAGCAGAGGTGCTGCAGTCCTCCATCCGTGACTGCGCTTTGCTGAGTATATGTTCTTGCTTTTTACTTTGCAGTGCAACAAGAAGGTCTCATGAGAGCATTGGTTCTGTTTGACTGTAGAAATTATATTGTTGTTTCTTCCTAAGAAAATCCCATACTAACTTGAACAATTGAAACTTATGCTATGGGTAAGGTCTGCATGACATGTTGCACAAGGGGCAGTCTTGTTCAATGGTACACTGCCCAGGGCTCCCAGCATCTAAAGAGGTATAATTGAACAAGACTGTTCTCTTCTTATGGTATTAGCTCTAAAAACCAGCATTTTCAATTATATACAAGAAGCAGCTGGAATAAGAATGGACTGGCTTCAAATTTTTATAACATCTGGACTAAGCAAAATGGGCACATTCTGAATCTCTTTGTCTTTTTTTACTAGAATACTTCCTCTAGTAAGACATTTTTCTAGTATTTAAGCAAAAATCTCATGTTTCTTCCTGAGCAGTGGGTTTTGAGAAGACTCTTTTGGCATGAATTTCAGTAAAATGCTATTCTAAAATACAAGAAAAAATACAGTTGCAGTTGACATCACAAAACACCCTTATCTTTGGTACAATTAATACAGTTCTCATTGTACTTTGGGAAATAATAAATGAACAAAAACATTGGCTCTCTCCAAGGTTTCATGACTACAAAAGTAGTTGTTCACATGCTTACCAGTAAAGTCAGATTTAAAAACAACACAAAAAGTTTTATCATCTAAATTTTGGTCTCTCTCTGGGTTGCTATAAGTGTGTTCAAAATTTAAACAGTTTGCTATACTTCAAAATTATAGGCAGTCTCATGCGTCACATAAATGTAAAATTTTCATAACTGTTACTAAAAGATGAACTAGGACATGTAATAAAACAGGAACAAATGGGCTTGAAAATAAAGTGTTGCAAAATGTTTTTCATGAATCTGAGAAATGCTGAAATAGCTTTTGTTAGTTGAGTAGCCAAAGCAAGTTTAAGGTTAATCAGGAGGTCAAACAGAAGATGATACATGAAAGCAGGACACCAGTTTTGACCTTGGAGTCACTACAAAATGATCCTGAATTGTTCATGAGAAGATTTTTATTTTCTACCCCCTGGCAGAAGACCAGAATATTACACTATTAAGTTTTCAAGATGAAGTAAAGCAATTAAAATAAAAATATCTGAATATGACATATCACAAAACATAAGCAAGATTAAAAATATATACCAGGAAAAAATTAAAGTAGGTACACCAAATAACCATGCAACTGCTGAAACTAACGTCAGGCTATAAATTTTACTATATTGTGCCTGCCTTGAAAAAAACATATTCCTCACATTTGCATAGCACTATATATTTTAAAAGTATTCTACGTACAAAATTATGTAGGAAATAGTGCAAGAAAAAACTGAAAACTTAATTGATCGGCATGCAACTTCTATATTTTACTTTATTGCCTTTCAGAGGAGAGGAAAAGCAAAGATTCTTAATTAGAAATGTGCCTTACTTGTGCAGTTTGGCAAGGATCCAGACCATGTTCCATTGGCAGTGCATTGCCTTACAGATGATCCAGAAAGTATGTATCCTTCCACACACGAATAAATTACTGAATTAGAGAAGGTAGTACCATCAATACGAAGTACTTTTCCATTAGCAGTTGTTCCTGGATTACCACACTGCACAGCTATAAAGAAAAATGTTAAATACTTTTCAAAATACAGTAATGATGATTTTTGAAATAGGAATGTCTAGGAACAATCCTGTTGCCAGCAGTATTATGGAAGAAAACATGCTGTTGTCTGAAAAAAATATTAAGTTTTACCACCTACTGATAAAGCACAGTGTACAGTAAATAGCTGTGTGCATGTTAACCCTTTGAATGGAAGGAAACACAACCTTCAAATTTAGCTTTATAATCTGCATTAGTGAAAAGCTGATTTAGCTGCAAAAACAAATTCCCACTTATAAAAAAAGAGCTGATCTGCAATAATCATTGTAGATCTAATTTGAAACTGTAGTATGTGTGCATTTCTAGCATCACCAGAGTATTTTTCCTCATTCAAAGCACTACATCTTTCATAGTGATAATTACAGTCAACAGTGATAAAGTGAAAAATAAAAGTATAGATTCTCAAATGATTTTTTGCTTTTCAGGAAGCTTTTATAGGCAAGAGAGTTGGGAATTATCTCCTATTTTGAAGCAAGATAATTTAGGTGACCAATTATTTTTCATAAATATCCTGTTAGAACCTTTATGATAATTCTGCCTTGAAATGTGAAGAATTATTTTTCCAGCATTTTGTTTTCTGTTGAAAAATAATGTCAACAGTATTAGTAAATTAAATTTTAAGTCAATCTATTATGTATAGATGGATCTAATGAAATCCTGACACTGAAAATTTCCTAAAACTGAGCTCTTTTGTCAGAAATTCAGGTGTATAATGGCTGTGATTCAGGGTAGGTGATGGTGAGGTTTTTAAGTGAAAAAATAGTTCAGGAAAAAAACCCAAAAAACAAAAAAAAAAGAGTTCCAAAGACTTATCTTTTGTTTTGTTTTCTTTTTTTCCCCTCAAAACTTAAAAATTTGCAGTTTCATGGATACCAGAAACTGGTTTCAAATTTGTCACCAGATGCTAAGCCACTGCTATAGTTTAACAATTTATTTGAAAAAAGTTAATTTTCAGTCCAAAATCAACTGCATACAATTCACAACACAAAACTGGAAATGTGAAATTGACATTCTGATTAACATTATTAAAAATACAGTTTAAAGATACAGTAGATCTTCTTTGATTTACCTTTGCACTCAGGTTGCCTTCCTGTCCAGCTTCCATTTGCTAGACATGTCCTTTCTTCTGAGCCATAGAGGATATATCCAATATCACAGCTGAAATGTATTGTGCTTTTAATTTTAAAATTGTTTTCTTCTCGAGACCCATGACCTGGGATACCTGGATCACCACAAGAACCAGCTGTATCGCCTAGATTTTAGAATGCAAAGATTGAGTAAGTATGAAATGTTGTTGTGATACTGGACTTAAAATGTATGTTTCTATGCATTTATAAACAAATGTATATTTTAGGAAAAAACCTCCATACATATCAGTGGGGGTGAGTTACAAAAGTACTTGTTTCTTTGAACTTATTTTATAGAGGTACAGAAAAATCTCAAGTTCCCCTAACAGTATGATAAACTTTTGGGTACATATTTAAACAAGAATAGGTAAACAAAAAGAAAACCACAAAACTTTGGTCACTTTTGATTTAAAATAAGAAATTCTCAGGAAAACCAAAGTCCTGATTGTAAAGACAATTTTCCTGTTTGCATATAACTAGGGTTCAAAAATTATTCTCTGTTTTTATGGTGGTATAATTAGAGTTACAACAGTTTTTACCACTGAATGAAAGTTCTAGTGAACAATTTTCTAGAACTGAAACATTTCCCTAATTTATAGAACTGTTGAAAGACCCCTTCAAAACTGTCTGATAACTGGCTGCTCCAGGATAGAAAAGTTGAAGCAAACACGAAGACATTATTTTATACTTGTAAAGTCTCTACAATAACAGCTCAGTTTGTGGCAAGTTACTTGGCAATATGCCTAAAATAATTTTATGATGAAAAATTGAAAATAGGCTATTTGCTAAGCCTAGTAGAAATCACATATTCCTCTTCTAAATGAAGTCATATGTTCCTTCCTAATGCCTAATTATTACTGTGAATTATTACACTTTTAGTCTTAGGAAGGTTAGCCACCAGTTCTTTTGATTGCAGGTTATAGAAATAATTTTTCTAAATGACTAATCACATCAGGAAGTGACAGTGATACAATCAATGATATCATAAGAGAACATATTTTTATTACCTCATGCAGACTCAACTAATTGATTTCTTACAGTCAGTTATGAGCCATTCTTCACTCACATGTGTAACAAATTCTCAGCTGGCATCTAATCTTAATGAAATGGAGGGTTTTTAGACTACTTAAGTATGCATCCAACCCTTGCTGCACTTATGTTGCGGAAAATTTCTGACTCCATCTGGTGTGCATGTGATGATTGGAAATTGTTTCGAATGCCAATATATATCAACGAGACATGACAATTCCTTCTAGCTCAATGTCATGTGACAAAAAAAGAAACTGTCATAGGGATGATGTGACAAAATTTAATTACCTTATGTTCACTGACCTAGCATTTTCTCTTTGAATTCGTTTTCCTATACAATAAGTTCAAGCATGCAGCACTTTTTTTCAGTTGAACTTTTTATGTTATTTATTATAAATAATATGCAATTTTTAGGGCTTTAATATGCATTAAAATGAAGAAATCAGTTTCAAGACTAATAATGAAAGCCGATGATTTTACATATTTTTAGATACAAACTATGGAAATTCTTTATAGTGAACAGCAAATTATTTTATAATGAGAAAGCATTTCAGATACACATTTGAAACCAAAATCTCAAAATTGTACTAAGCAAGAACTATCATTTCATTCAAAACAGCTAAAGAAAATAAGAGGAAAAGAGTTTGTATTCAGTACATTTTATTAATTATGATTAACATTTAAATCTATGCCAAAGAAATGTTTCTTCATGTATTGAGAAAAATTAATTAGATCTGATTAGAGTGTCCTGTGTGTGGGTACTAAACCATAACTGGGGAAAAAAATCACATACTCCACTTACAAATTATTATCCCAAGATATTATAAGGCCTATTTAATTTAACAGGAGAACTACTATAAGAATTGTCCTATTTTCAGTAAGTCTTCTTTGATATTTTCATGTGCATTTTCAGACTTCTTATTCATATTCCTTGATATTTTTGTTCATTTCTTTGATTATTTTTGTAATTCACAATTTAGATTTTATTTTTTTCCTTGTGAAGACCATGGAAAACTACAATAAACAGCCTTAGTTTTTCTCTAAAGAGGATTTTTTCCCCAAAACAAATATGGGTGAATGTTAGCTGTAAAAACACTTTTCATTAACACAGTTTGAATTTGAAAATCACATGAATAAATCATTATTTATTAAATAAGATTATTTTTCATTTCAAGTATATACCTCTAAACGTCACAGCTTATAAGAACTTGATCTTTTTTCTATTTGTGTCAAATTTCCTTCTGCTAAATTCATACAAAGTTTATGCATTAAATTATGCGTTCCCGTTTTCTAGGTTCTGTCATATTTAGCTGCCTAATAGTTTCCAGGGGAAGGTTCAGATACTGAACAATTCTTTCAAAACTTTAGAATTTAATTCAAGATTTTAACCAAGAAGCTGTATTTTAATATTTCATATTAATTTTCAACTATTTCTGTGCCATGGGCTGTAAAATTGTGTGTTTTGAAACTGTAGCTGACAGAATCAGTTTATAGCTGAATACACTGAAGAGATGAGGACAGGGTAAGAAACAAAAAGGATTGGAATATGTTAGATCCCCACCTGGACTACTGGGTCCATTTCTGAGGTTCCCTATAGAACGGGAACAAGGACCTGTCAGAACAGCACCAGAGGAAGGTCATAAATGATCACAGGGCTAGAACATCTCTGTTATGCAAAAAAGGCTGACAGAATTTGGGCTGTTCAACTTGAAGAAGGGAAGGTGTCTGGAAGACCTCATTGCAGCCTTTTCACATATAAAATATATAAGATAGATGGAGAGTGACTTTTTAATAAGGTCCGTAGTGACAGGACAAGAGGCAACCCTTTTAACTAAAAGAGGTTATGTTTGGATTGGGCATGTTTTATGGTAAGTGCAGTGAGACACCAGAAGAGATTTCACAGAGGACTTATTGATCAAGGTCAGATTGATGGAGGCTTTGAGCAATGTGATCTAGTTGAATATTTCTCTTCTCATTGCAGTGAGGGTGGACTAGATGATCTATGGAAGTCCCTTCCAACAAAAAGCATTATATGAAGCCAGTGGAAGATATCCCTGCCTATGACTGAAGGTTGGACTCCATGATTTGTAAAGCTCTTCTGACTTAAATCATTCTGTGAATTGATTATTTACTAACACTGTAAGGAACCTTGGGTTTTTAGTGTGAAACTGGTATAGCATTAGTCAGATCTGTATATCACTTATTTTTCACTTCTAGTTGTGGCATAGCTGTAATCCAGGAAAAAAAACCTTTTTTTTTCCTTATTTTCTGCCACTGAAGATACCTAAGTGCACTGAATTACACAGATCTGAATAAGCCCCACTGATTTCTCTAAGATATATAATGAAACAAGAGCATGACAAGAAAGAACCTTCCCCAGCATTTACTGAGAATTAAAACTAATAACGTGGTTAACATTTATCACAGTATTTGTTGACGTAACCTATGATAAAAAAGGTGATTTAGCCAAATCTCAAATTAGTATGTTAATTGGATTTATGTTATTCACTTGATTGCTGCTGTTAAAGTGCATCAAACTGAAGTTGTGAAACACAATATTCATAAGCAATTAGTTGTTGAGAGAACATATCTTGACTTTGGTGAGGGCTAGTCTATTACAAGGATTCGATGGTGTTCCCTCAAAAACCAAGCATCCTATATTGAAATTATATGAAGTCCACTTGCCTTTATTATACAGATGGATGTATTACATAATGAAGTCATACCTGAGGTGTCACCAAATCAGTAGGCATTTTCAAGTACCAGTTCCTTTCACAGTCTATTGAATGTGAAATTTCTTATTCATATTAAATATCACCAAGAAAGTCCACTTTTTGCAGATATTTTATACTTATTTTGGTTTTACTTTTTTCACTTCTACTGAGATGGTACTTCGATTTCATACATGAGTTTTTAGATTTTTAAATGACTTTCTGAAAAAAAATCAAATTAAATTTTAAAAAAACCCCTTCAGGATATAATCATTCATTCGAAAATATTACCTGAGCAATGAGGGAGAGATCCACTCCAGTGTCCATTTAACTGGCATGTCCGAGATGACTGCCCTAACAGCAACCGTCTACCCATGCAGCTATAATGGACAGTAGACCCAAATGTATATTTGTCTCCAGACAGGACCGCATTTGGAGGAACTCCAGGATGTCCACAGTCAATCACTACAATGCATAATTATTGGAGATAAAAAAAGGTTATTATCACTGATCAAACAGTTGGTAGTTTTCATTTTCATAACTGCATACATAAACTGTGGTTTATAAGTGGTTGGCATTTCTAGGGTCTGGGGGAAAGGGACTACATCATGGATGTAGAAAGCAAAATATAATTCTGACCAAAAGCTGTGAAACAAATGTTTGGAGATGTCAAAAAGAAAAAAAAAAGAAAAAAGAAAGGTTTTTTAGATACAGATATCAATATCCAAAACCACTCATTAACTAAGTTGATCTTTATGGCATGAACACATGAACACACACAAACCTACATTCATGCTTGTACTCTTCAGAGAAAAATTATGGGAAGACAATATCTGCCCAAGTCACTGTTGTGGTTGAGAATGTGTAGAACTTCATCTCTCTTTTAATAATTGAGAGGAAAAAGGTAACTTAAAAGCAACCTAAATATGTCAAGTTCAGGAAATGCACAGTTAAAATTCATACACCGAATTCACTATATTCACAGAATGAATCTAGGCCTTCATGTTGGATTTATTTTTACCTTACATCTGTCCATGGCATGTGGCTTACCTTGGCCAAAGATATTTGTATTTATGTACCATGAAACCCACAAATTAGAGCTGCAAATGTAAGGGGAGTAGAACAGGCCCTTAAATCATATAATTGTAATTTTTATCAAAACTTCATCATATTCAATAACATTTTCAGTAGGATTTTTTTTATTTAAGAAGAAAATCCAGATCAGAAGCCAAATCACAGTTAAGGATGTATTCAATTCTGTAAAATTTCAGATATATGCAACGGTACAGTGATTGCACAATACAGCATATGATCAAAATCATGTGTGATGATTTGTCTTTCTCTAATGGTTATTCTTGGTCTTGGGGTTCCAGACCAGGGTGAGGGGCCATGTTCTCACTGTCCCTGCTGATCCAAGCTGGGTCAGGGGCTCCAGGAGCTGTGGGCTGTTATAGTTTTCCTGGACCATTTGTGACTGAAAGATGTTCCGGGTCTTGCCCATGTGGGCTCCAGGGGCATGCCACGAGGGATAAGAGCCCACCCCACCTGTGTGAGGTTTGACTCATCCCGTCCTGTACACACACACACATGCATCCCCCACAAGGTGGTTCTGACCCAATAGTAACTGATCTGATGTCTAATAGTAGTACACACAAATGTATATGAAATATGATTATCGTAATTGTTGTCATGAGACTGATAGAAATGTTAAGTAAAAATAGTAACTAGTCTAGTCCACACGCATTGTAGAAGCAAACTCATTATCTACTTACTAATACATTCAGGTAGAGGTTTGTCCCAGTGGCCATTTGGTTGACAAACTAAAACTGAAGAGCCAAATAAAAAATATCCAGGATTACAGTCATAAAATACCACTGTGCCATATGTGAAATTTCCATGTTCGATTTTACTTTCTCTTATAGAATTTGCAGGAATTCCAGGATCAGTACAATTGACCACTAAAAAGAAAAAGCATAGACTTGAGAGTCATACAAATGCAGTCTCCTAAAATGGTCTTTAAATGGTCTCCTATCCGTTGCATGAGAACAATTCAATGTATAGCTATCCTGGTTTTATATACCTTACTATTTTATATAATGAGAGTGAATTAGGAAGATAACATGAAACCAGGAGGTGCTAAAGCCAGAAAATGTTAAGCCCAGAGCAAATGTTTCTTTATAGAGTGTGATGATACTGTAAAAGTAGTGGCCACTAAAATTGACTGGACATACCAGTATATTCAGTTTATATTCCTGCCTTAACATGAGCTATTGTCCACAGATAGAAACACATTTTGGGGCTAGACATTCCTTTGGTTTAACTCACATAGCCATGCAAATATTCTTATCTTCCTATACCAACATTTTGACAATGGCTTACCTTTAAGGCAGATGTTTTGAGCTGAAGGGAACATGATTAGTTAGGTAAGACTGTGGTGATTCTCATAGGATAGGAAAATATCCCAACAAATGAGTATGTGCTTTTGAAAATGGGCATACACTCTGATGGGTAAGAATAATGGTCCTTCTCCACAGAGCTGCTTTCCAGCAAGTCAGCCCTGGCCTGTACAGGTGCATGGGATTATGTTACCCCCAATGCAGGACCCTGCATTTGCCTTTGCTGAATTTCAGAAGTAAATGTGCATGCATGTGTGTACATAAAAGTATTAAAATATGCTGAAAAGCTCTATTATCTACAAAGGAAAAAATCCTTCTTTTATGGCTCATTTCTCTATCCACTATTCGAAGTGTTGGAGTCTGCTTGTGTACTTCTCCTAGCAGTTCTCAAATATTTATACTACAAGCCTAGAATACATACCTTTTCCAAGGATAAAGAAGTCAAATCTAATCTGAAAATTACTTCTAACATTAAGTGATAGAACTATTTGTTAGTTACAGTGTTGAATTTTTTATTTTTCTTGAGGAAAATCTGAAATCCAAGATATATTTCTGATTTTTTTAAATTTTATTTATTTATTTATGTATTTTGGCGTAGGCAAGCATTTCACAACAACTGAACACTCATAGAATTTTAGGAATAACTTGCATTGGAAGGGATCCACAAGAATCATTGAAGTCCAGGTCCTGGCCCTGCATAGGACAGGCCCAAGAATCATAACATGTGCCTGAGAGTGTTGTTCATGTTCACGTTATAAAGCATGTGTAATGAGAAAAAACTATTAATTAAACTAGAATAGTGAACACCTGAAATAATATTATTTCACTAGTTTCCCACCATTATTATAGTTGGCTGGGAAACTAGTTATCTAGCCAAGTTGTAAATAGTATAACAAAAAGTGCACAATTGTAACTTCAGTCTTCACAAAGTTGTGCAATGTTTTTGATAATATTTTACTTCAGGCAGTTTACAAATATGCAAGGTAACTATTACTGTTTAGCTTCGAAGCAAATAAAATAAAATTATATTCATTAGAATTGATTTCACTTCACATTACAGACACGATTAATGATGCTCTGCACAAAGTTAGTTCCTTTTGGTTTTAAAGTCTCTTCTAAAACCAATATAAGATTTCAGGACTGTGTAAAATTTCAAAGAATAACTGTCCAACTTATTTACTGATCCCTACAGGCCAACAGGTTATCAGACACTGGGACACATTACTCTGCAATACCAGAATACCAAGGTGATAGATAACAACCAGACTGGAAATGAGATTAAATAGGAACCCTTAACACACAGTACGTGTTTAGTATTGCAAATTTTAAAAATAACATCTCATCAACAAAAAGTCTCTTGGGAATTTAAGTTCTGTAAACTATTTGACAGTATTGCTTAAGGCAAAGTGACCAAATGAAAGTGGAGAACACCTATTGAAAGGAAAATACAGTAAATAAAATTACTCCAAAAATGTAATGTAACTTAAATAAAAGTCCACAGAAGCTTCAGAGAAGATGCTGCAAAACAATAAATACCATTTCTGCATATGTCCAAGCAGTTTACAGCAAAAAAATACATTTTTATAAAGAAAAACAATTAAAATTTTTAAAAACCATATAACAAATAGATTTTAGAAAGACAATGGTGACAAAATTTTTCTAAAAGTGCTTATGAAAACTCAAACAGAACTAATTTCATAATACTATTTTTCTTGGAATGATATCTAGAAGCATTGAGAACCAATAAAAAGCATTCTGTTAATAAATTAGAATAAAATTTTAAACCACAAGATGCTCTATGGATTATGAATGGAAATGTAAAAGAAAAAAATGTAGGTGTTCTTAGGTATCTGCTAGAACTATGTTAGCTAAAAATGCAGAGAACATTATTTCAGGATTTAAGCACTTAATCATCTCTGCATAATTTTGCTTAAGGAACTTTTTAGAGCCATTTTGAAAAATCAATACAAACCATAGACACATAAGAAAGTTTTGCTACAAGTTATCCTGGTAACCTGAATGTGAAAAATCAGAGAATCACAAAATACCTTTAATAATATAATTATTACATTAGTTGGTCAGTATCTCTGTTAGTAAGAGAGGAATCACTTTGTCTTGAGAGTGTCCTCTTACCCTCTATTTATTTTTCAGTTTTAATTTTCTAACACTTAGTTGTAAATCTGTATATGCTGCATTCTTACCTTTGCATATTGGAGGTGGGTGGCTCCACTGCCTATTAGCTTGGCACTGTGCTTTGGTTGGTCCTTGCATAACATACCCAGTATTACATGAGAACGTCACAACGTCATTAAAGTTGAAACCATTTCCAATTGTTCTTCCATAAATAGGACTACCAGGGTGACCACAGCTAACAGCTAGCACAGCACAAATCAAAGAAACAGAAAACAGAGTGTGCTGTTATCATTTTTCATTATTTATTATGTAATAGTCAATCATAATATAGTACTATTATATAATAGTATTTTCAAGTTTTGGTACTATAAGATACTGGGTATTTTCCATGACAGAATCACATTCAAGAACTTATTTAAAATTTTAAATAAACTGAATAGAATTTGACATGCACTATTGAAAGCAAATGGAAAAAAATTCTTCTGAAGAAGCAGGAGAAAAGCAAGCACTAGATTTTCATTACATATAGTATGAAAATGAAAAAAAAATCAGTTCCTTTTACAAATACGTCTCAGTATCAACTTAATATTTTATCTTTGAGCCTAAGTATTTAGCAAAATTATAAACTTACGACTGGAAACATTATGGGCACAGTGAAATTTTTCTTATATTTATGTAAAAATTGACTAGAGACGGTAAAGTTTATTTTCTGCATCCACAAAAAGCAGGTGAAAAATAAAAGGAAAATCAGACACAAATTAATTTTCACAATATGATTAAAAAAAATTTATAAGCATTTTCTTCTATTTTGTAACAAACTCCAGTTGTTGATAAAAAAGTGTTCAGCAGTAATTTAACAAAAAAATTTAAAGAATCAGAGAATTAATGAATTAACATTGTGTACTATGATTCATCATAAAGTTTCTCCCACAAAGATATAGAGATATAAATAGAATATTTAGAGGCAGATTAATACACTTTCAATACAATAATATTACTGAACTTGAATCATAGTTGTAATTTACTTGAAAATCCTTCAAGAAATCTCATGCAACATTTTCTCTTATTACTTAAAGGTCTTTAAGAGGATATGCTGACATACTTATCACACAAAAGAAAACAAAATAACAGCATCTCTGAAGAAGAAGGGAAAAAATGTAATTTTTTGAAGAAAACATTTGAATCTTCAGTGCTGACATCATAATTCAAGAATATCTACTTTTCTATCTACCACAGAGAAAGTAAACATACATTAAATATTTCCAAAATCGACTATGGGTCAGAAAGCCATTTTCAAATTTGATTACAGGGGTTCCTAAGTCCTATCATTTTCATGCCCATATATAAATAACAGGTATTTAGCAGCCAAAGGATGTAGTGGAAATTTTAAGTGACAGTTCACCTGATAGATGAACCACAGATTTTATGTACTCACATACTTTTGAAGATCTGCTTAATTTTTTTTTTAATTAATATTAAGTTGCAAGTTCAATCCTCATCTTGTCTGACATAAATATTCCTGTAACATAAATCCATACATGTTGACATGCTTACTTACGCACACAGGATGGAAGTTGACCAGACCAGTTGTGATCCTGCTGACATATTCTTACAGAAGAACCAATCAACCGAAAACCAGGACTGCATTGGTATACAACTGTGTCTCTGTATCCATAATTTTCTCCTATTACTTGTCCATTGACTATAAGATCTGGAATACCACAGTGACCGGCTGGATTTTTTTCACAGTAAATAAAAATAATAAGAAGGAAAAAAGAAAAAAAATCAGTAAATATGCCAGAGAAGTTTTACATAATCCTCCTTAACAAAGAAATTTTGAATATATTTCCTTTTTTTTTTAAATGGCTTAATTCAGAGCTTTATTTTTATTAACCTGGGGGAAACTGCAGTGTTGCGTTTTTATAGGTAGAATTGTACACATATAAATAATTGCAAATAGACAACACAGGAAAGAGATTTTATGTCATATATGTTATCAAATTTCCTTTTTAAAAATATGAGTAATTCCTTTTTATTATAAACTGTAAAAAAATTGTATTATTTCCCTTGTTTTTATTTTGGTCATGATTAAGGTTAATAAAGGTAACATTAAACCATAATACATTTAAATAAACATTACAAATTCCATATAAATACAAATAAAATAATATAAATGGTATGGATTTCAATCCACATAGACATTATAAATATAGCCTCCTCACAATGTTAAAAGTAACTTGGGCAATTTGTTGCTGGATTATTTTCTGTTCTTTTTCTCCTGTTAATCTCAGTGGAATCCCAAAGAGGCTAAAATGTTGTGGTTGAAGACACACCTCATGACTGCTACCAAATGTCCTGCAAGCAAAAATCTTACCGTATCTAGGCCTAATCTTCTACCTTGTATTCTCAAAATATGAGAAGTAATATTTACATTGTGCAAGTCACAAAGAAACATTTAGTCTAGGGATAGGCTAGGAAAAAAATGAACTATGTGGCATTCATTACTATTTTTCTTAATGAATTCTGGAAAATGAGCATTGTGATTCAGCAAAAAGATGTGGTACTAAAAATCCTCTAGAAGAGGCTCAATTTTATGAAGATTGTGACATATGTTAGAGAACTCACTGTAAAAAAAAAAAAGAGGATAAAAAGCAAGAGAAAAAGGTAG
>VWZD01010430.1:172836-204959 GCA_013396695.1 Sakesphorus luctuosus | reverse complement strand
TGGGACGCGCCCCGGAGTTGGGTGCCCTTTGTTTGGGGGTCTGTGGGACGCGCCCCGGAGTTTGGTGCCCTTTGTTTGGGGGTCTGTGGGACGCGCCCCGCAGTTTGGTGCCCTTTGTTTGGGGGTCTCTGGGACGCGCCCCGCAGTTTTGTGTTTTGTGCAGTTTATTATTGTGGTTCCTCCCTGCAGGGACCCAGCTTGGGCCAGGAATAAATTGTTTATAAACCTGAAGTCTGTTTATAACCATCAACAGTTCTGAGACACTGATACTGTGGGTTTTTTTGGGAAGGAAGAGATTCAGCTGCATTCCAGGTAGGGCTGGAAATCCTGTCATGACTGAATCAGCAAGAGCTGTGAAGAGATCCTTTACAGAAAAAAACCCAAACCAAGTGTTTATCAACAATGATCCGTGTTTGGAAGACTCCCAAACCCTCAGGCTTTAGGGGAACATCAGTATTTCTTTATTTTAATGTGAACAAAGAGGCTTCACTCAATGCAAAAGCTGCTGTTTCTCAATACCTCATTTCTTTTTGCTTTGGAAAATAATAATTTTATGTGTTCGATGCCTTGAGCCTCTGGTTGCTTCTGAAACTCAGTGGTGTATCCAGTGCTGAAAAAGCAGAAAGACTTGACACTTGAAGACAGTAAAAAATATTCTGTTGCTATTAAGTCCCCCCTGAGGCACTTATAGTGCATTTATAGGGGGAGAAATTAATCTGAGAGCAGGAATTCTCCCATTGCAGGGCACCAGGGCTGGAGGTGAACACTGAGGATGTCCCAGGGATGCTCAGAAGATGCGGCTGAACTTTCTGCTCCCACTTTTGGAGAGCACCAAAGCAAAGAAAGCCCCAGCACGAGGCTCTAACGTGTCATTAAGGGCTGCTATAAATTACAGAGCATCACAGAGACAAAACATTAAATAATAGATAGAATACCCTGGCAGCTTTAGGGAGACAAATTGCCCCAGGAGCTGTAAATAAAAGGAGTGTGAAGAGTGTTGGCACTGCCCCAGCGAAGGCTCAGTAATATCTATGTGCTAATTCATGGCTTTGGGAGCCTGGCATTGCTGGGGTACAGGGAGCAAGGGGGAGGCAGCAGTTTTTGGGTGCCCTGGGTTGTCCCTGTCCCTCTGGAGAGGGACCAGAAGGGGCTGGTGGAGTTTCTTTGCAGGTTTTGCCAAAACTGTGGTGTGCCATGGCCTGGAAATCCAGTGAGGGCCAGGGAACAGGTCTCAAGGCNATCACCAGCACTCTGTGCCCTGGGCTGGTGATCACAGTGGGATTGGATCAAGGGTTGGACTTGCTGATCTCGGAGGTCTTTTCCAACCCAATCCATTCTATGATATCAGGAACTTGTTGCTTTTATATCCCTCTCAGCACTTCTTTGTTTGGGGTTTCTTGTTTCTTTTTGCCTGAAAGTACCATAAAAATGGGTCTGTTTGGAGTTCTGAGAGCTTGGAGTCCCTCCTGCTGGTCTAGACAGGTTTCCCCAGGTCACCTTTGACATGTCTTTCCTGTTTCTTGGAACTCTGCCCATGTCCCAGGGCAGCCAGTCCAGCCCAAAGATGTCCCTTCCTGGTTTCCTTCCCTGCTTTGGATCTCCTGTGCAGAGCAGGTGGCAGGAGCAAAAAGATGGGGTTTTTTTCAATTTATTTTTTTCTTTAGGGAATATGAAATTTTTCACTGAAGCATCTCTGATAGGCAGAACATAAATTTTGCCTCCTCTGGGCCCCAGGGTGACCTTGGGGTGTTGCCCTCTGCCCCACATTGTGGTTGCCCACTTGGTTTTCTCTTGCAAAATAACAGCCTGTGAGCAGCCCCTGGTTGTTTTTGGAGCATAATGAAGCCTGGACTTTGCCAGCACAAGACAATGCTCTGCAATAATTGAGGCTGTAAAATCCATCTGTTTGAGCACACTGAGTTTTTTCCATGCTGTGGAATTGCTTGTGCTTTCCATTTATATTTAAATTCCTGCCTGTGGAGATAACTTTCTCTGCCAAGGCAGCAGAGCCTGTGGATGCTGGAATGAGGGAATGGCTGTGCCCAGGCACCTCTCAGGGCTGAGATCTGAGGTGCAAACTGTGCCCCCAGGTCCTGGCACTGCTGCCACTCCCAAGGGTTTGCTTGGAAGGGTCTTGGATTGTGGACACCTTGGGGGCTGAGCTGTTCCTGGTGTGGATGGACATCCCTTGGTGTTCAGTCAAACCTGAGTTGACCTGGGAATGATGTGCAGGTCCTGCTTCTTTCTGTTACAATCCCAGGGCTGTGACTCTTCCTCAGGTGCAGTTTCTTGTTTCAATCAGTTCATGTGTTAAATAGTTGTGGGTTTGTGCCATCTCACCCAGACTCAGCCCCAGTCTGTGGGGCACCTCTGCCCAAGATCTTCAGCTGGTACCTCTTCTGGGCATCCCTGGCAGAGAACTGAGCCAGGTTTGTTGTAGGAGGATCCAGTGAGGAATTACAGGCTGAGTGGGATGGAATTGCCAGGAAAACCTGTGTCATGTTGACTGTAGTTGGTGTAACATTCCATGTTTAGCCTGTTTTTTGGCACTACCCCCATTCCTTGGCTCCCCCAATGCCCCTTGGATCAATGGTTTGTTCTTGGGCTGTGTGTTTGCCTATTTTAGGATACAAAATTATCCTTGAGACTGAATTTTCCTGCAGTGATCATGGGAAACCTGTGCTTCCAGAGGTGCCTGGTGAGTTCAGCTCCTTTATTTTCAGTCCAAGGAACCACATGTGGCTCTTGGTGCTGAGCAGGAGGCAGATCCATCAGCAGCAGACGAGGAGAGGAAAATGTGGGGATGTTTTCCTATGTGCAATCAGCAAGGAGATGTTCCAAGGGCTGTTCTGTGTTTAAAGGAGGAATAGAAACCCCAAATCCCTGTGTGGCTCTCGGGTCTGGGAGTGTGGAAAACAAAATGAAACCACATCACATTTTTGAGCCAGGGGGTTTATGGGCTGGAGAGGATTGAGTGGCTCTCCCCTCTCCAAAGGGGCTGAAATAAGATGTCAAATCTTGCACTGAGGCACCATCAGTGAAGAGAAGATTGAGTCTGCAGGAAGCTTGTTGTGATTGCAGGAGATCTGAGTTGTGGAGCATCAGGAAACAGAGAATTCATCTGCTTTAATGCAGCCAAGCAGGAGCAGCTCTCCCTGGAGCAGGAAGGTGGCACCATGTGGAGACTTCTCTCTCCAGCAATTACTTGGGTTTGCTGGTGTGGTGAGGACACAAAGCAAAGCCCTGAACACATCCCAGTTCACTCCCTGCTTGTAATTATCTCTTTTTTTGCCAGCACTTAAATTGCAGGAGAAGCCCTTACACAGGGCAGGGAGAGCAGCTTTCAGGCACCCTGAATGGTTTTGTCAGAGATGGAAGAGCTGCCAGGGAGGAAAAGGGGCAAAACCAGCTCAGAGAACCCTCAGTGAGGAGCTGGGGATAGACCTCAAAATAAAAACCAAGCAGCTCCCACATTTCCCAGTGTTCTTCTCCATCAAGACTGGAATAATAATTAAAAACAAAAATTAAAATATAACCTGGGGAAAAAGGCATTTTTAAGCTCTTACTTTTGCTCTGGTAGCACATGGCAGATGTCTGGGTGCGTTCTGCTCCCTGGGGCTGTTTGCCATTCCAAGTGGGTTTCAGGGAGGGGACTGAAAGGGAACTTATCCCACTCCTGCTCAAAGCACAGCAGATTCTCACTCCTCAGAAGCTTCCTTGCTGCCAGGGTTGTGTTGCAGAGAGCCCATTTCTACCCCAGCAATTCCTCCTCATATCCAGGCCCTCCATTAAGATGCAGTTTATAGAATTTTAGGGGCTTTGTGAGCCTCAGCATGTTGTGTGGGAGCCCCTTCAAAGCCAGGCAGGCATCACTGGGGTCTCCTCAGGTCATCTGTGCCTTCTGTGCATGTAAAACTTGCCTTTCCATCCTCTGTTACCTCAGTTGTGTTGGCAGAGACAACATCTGTGCCTTGGGTTGTTGTTCTGAGGCTCTTGGATGTGTGTGAGTGGCCAAGGGTTTTGTTTTCTCTGCAGTAAAAACCATGGACAGAGCCATGAAAGGAGGGGAAACACTTCCACGGCTTGAACTGCACCTGTCTGAACAGTAGAATCTGTGACTCAGAGGTGAATGTGCAGTAAAAAAAATAACAAAAAATCCCAGCAGTGTGAGCTCACTGCAAATAAACTGGTTTTCTCTGCTTCTGAAGTTGGCAGCATGTTTAAGGCTGTGGCCTTGTGCTTGAGATTTGCCTCCTTTTGCTTGTTAAAAAGTAGGGCAGAGCTGCACTGGGGATGTCAGTGCACGAGAAGGGAATGTTTGTAGGACAGGAGCTCACTGGGAGTGCAGGAGGGAGCCCTGCACTGGTTATACTGGGATTGCCACCACTGTGGGACACTTTTAAGAGGGTTCCTTTCCCCACCTGATGCTCAGTTTGGGCCCCTCTTGCTCCATTAACAGCACCCTCAGGGTGGCCTGAGCTTGGAGCCACTTGGATTCTGAGCCCATGGGGGTGCACAAGGGTTTATTTTTAAAGCCAGGGATGTTTGCAATTATCTAAAGTGTGAACACATGCTTTCTCCTTGTGAAAAGAAAGCCCTGGCCCTTAATGAGATTTATTCTTCCCAGCCTGAAATAAATTAAACATGGCAGCAGGAGCCTTTTCTGCAGCAATGCAGCGAAGCTGGAAACCTTTCTGAAATGATCTAATTCTTTTATACTTTCCACCAGGCAGTAGCACTTCCAAGTGCTTCCCTTTTAAGGCTCCTTTTCCACCCAAATTCCTCTTCCATGCAGTCACTGGTGTGGGTTTGGTCCTCTCCATTGGCACCATCCAGGGGGTTTCCCCCGGACTCAGCACTTTGAGGGAAGCAGGTTAAGAGGGAAACTCGAGAGAGCTTCTGGATGACTTTAAGGGCATTTTGGTTGGTCCCAGCCTGGATTTTTAGCATGCAGACAGGGTCCCTGGAGGCTGTGGGTATGTTCAGGACAGGAGGCAGTGTTGCTGGATTTTCCATGCTTCCCCTGAGCTGGAGGCAGGAGTTGAGCTTGTGGAGGATCAAGTTTTGGGCTGATGTTGTCCTTTGGGAGTGGCATCTCTTCAGGCTGTGGAGGAACCTCTTGGACTCAGAAGAGGGTGATGAACCACCAGAGATACCTTTTCAAGCCTGAACAAGTCACTTAAATCAATCTCTGTGTTTGGTCAGTAAAAACTGGGGTTTAAACCTTTCCTTTTGCCCCTAATTCAGGCAGCTCCAAACTCAGGGAACAAATGTGTGCCACCAGGCAGGGACTTGCTGGGAAGGTGACAGCAAGATGGATGTGACTCAGGGTTTATATTCCTCCTCCAAGTCAGGAAGGCTCCCAGCTGTTTGCACATCTGGCTGTGGTGAGAGATGATGGTCACTCTTGTACAGGAGGTGGCTGGAAAAGAAATTGCTCCCTCCTGCTCCAAGTTCCAATGTGCCAGTAATTATCAGCTCTGTCAATTAAAGCTTGGAATCTCTTCTCCAGGGTGGAAGTGCCCACTGAGGCTCTGAGGAGCAGGTTCTGCTTTGTACTTGAGACCAAAATGTTTTCTTTGAGCTTATTAGCAATTATTTATGAGTCCTCAGGGTGCTCTTAAAAATACTTCAATAGCTTGGGTTTGGAGGACTGTTAAAAGTAAACTGTCAAATTAGGTTTTTATGCCATGCCTTGGAGAGGATCTGTGTCCCAGACATGGCTCTTGTCACCTCCTTCCAGTCCTTGGGGCTTTTCCATTCCTGTTCCATGGGGGTGGTTTAGCTGAGCTTGGAGATCCCTCCCAGCCCAGTGTCCTGGGGGTTTGGGCTCCTGCTGGCCCAGTCCCTCTGTCCCCCGGGGGTTTGTCCCCAGCCCCACATGCTGACAGCTCCCCCAGGGCACATCCCACAGCTCTGACACAAACCAGGGGCAGCTCTTGGGCTCCTCTGAGCTCAGGGGGCTTTGCCATTCTGCTTTGAATCCCTTGGCAGATGTTTTCTACAAATAAGGCCCTAACAGGAGGCAGCTGCTTGTCCTCCCCACTGGTTTGCTCATTCTGGTTGCATTTGCTCTGCTCTGGCAGAGATTCCCAGCCCACAACCACTGGCATCCCTGCCCCAGATGCCATGTAAGGGATTAAGACTCCAAAAGGATGCCAAACTTGGTTGCTTCAAACTATAAATTAGCTTGGGTGTGTCAGGTTCTGGGCAGAGAAGTGAATTTTTGTGTTTCCCTTTGCTGTCTCCTTGCTCAGGGTTTTACAGAGCTCAGAAGTCCAAACCTTGAGCATTTGACCTCCCAGTTTTTGAGAATGGAACCATCCCAGCCCCTCACTGGGAGACTCCAGCAATCATTCCATGGGCACATGGGCTGGAGAAATTCCCTTCATGTTGTCTCTCAGGAGGCAGAAATGGCCTCATCCTGTCTCCTGTCACCTCTGGTCACCTCCATTCAACCCTGAGAGTGGGTGAGCTGATGGAAACCTCCCCCCACGTCAGGAAAGTGCCCTTATCTTAATAGGAAAGGACCTTTTGTGCTGCAAAGGACTGAGGGGAGTGAGCCAGAAGAGGGAATCTCCTCCAGGAGAACTAAGGCAGCATTGTGTGCTGACACTGCTGAATTGATTGCTTTAAGTGGGGCACTTCAACATCTTCATTTGGAAATAAATATTCAGTGGCTCACAGATAAAGCCTTGGAAGCTCAGCGTGTTGTGGCATCGTCTGTGACACTGTAAAATCCATCAGGTAGAAGGATTTTGGCAGGAAACCTTTAAAAAAAGAGCCCCCTGAATTGAAATTTTCAGGCATAGTGTTTTTCTTTTTTCCTTCCTCAGAGCTTTGAGGACAAACCAAGCAGGAATGTGTGAGGAATTAAACACCCTGATGTGCTCCTGTGCCTCATTTAGGTGCATTTCTCAGCCTTTGCAGCCCCTGTGGGTGGGATGAGTGAAGTTCCCTTGGATTTGAGGGTGGTAGTGGCAGGAACTGGGCTGTGTCTTGGGAAATCCCTTCCTGCTGGTTCCTTGTGGTTGTGTCCCCATTGCAGAGCTTGTTTGCCCTTCACAAGCAAACCTGGAGGAGCAAATAATGTATTTTTTTTCCCCCATCAGCCTCACATGAAGCATTAAATGGGGCTGTGCCAGCATTGCCCCTTGCATCTCCCTCCCAGTGACCTTCTGGGGACAGCAAACTCTCATTTGATCAGCTTCATAGAATCACAGAATGGATTGGGTTGGAAAAGCCCTCTGAGATCATCAAGTCCAACCCTTGGGCCAACTCCAGTCCCGTCACCAGATCATGGCACTCAGTGCCACGGCCAAGCTCAGCTGAAAAACCTCCAGGGATGGGGAATCCACCCCCTCTCTGGGCAGCCCATTCCAATCCCTCAGCACTCTCTCTGCAAAGAATTTCTTTCTGCTCTCCAACTTCAATTTCCCCTGGCAGAGCTTGAGCCCCCCGTGCCCCCTTGTCCTATTGCTGAGTGCCTGGGAGAAGAGACCAACCCCCAGCTGGCCACAACTTCCCTGATGTGGCACTTCCAGACAGTGCTGAGGTCACCTCTCAGCCTCCTCTTCTCCAGCACAAACACCCCCAGCTCCCTCAGCCTCTCCCCACAGCACTTGTGCTCCACTCCCTTCTCCAGCCTTGTTGCTCTTCTCTGGCCCCGCTCCAGCCCCTCAATCTCTTGCCTCAACTCAGGGGCCCAGAACTCAACACAACACTCAAGGTGTGGCCTCCCCAAGGCAGAGGCCAGGGGAAGGCTCACTGCCCTGGGCCTGCTGGCCATGCTACTTTGGATCCAGGCCAGGATCCCCTTGGCCTTCTTGGCCACCTGGGCACACTCTTGGCTCCTGTTGAGCTTCCTGTCCCTCAGTCCCCCCAGGTCCCTTTCTGCCTGGCTGCTCTCCAGCCACTCTGTGCCCAGCCTGGAGCGCTGCAGGGCTTGGGGTGGCCAAAGGGCAGGACCTGCACTTGGCCTTATTGAACTTCATTATCCTTTCCTCCAGAATTAATGGCTCCTGAGCCTCTTGGCCTGATGTGACTGATTTACGTTATAATTGAGCAGCACCAGGAAAGTTCCTGTTGGGAGCTAAAGGTCCAAAGATGACACAGACCCTGCTCCCCTGGTGGGGAGGATGCTCTGGGTGTGCCCAGGGGGGAGAGGAATTTTAATGCTGCCCAGATTCAGCACAGAGGGGGTAGACACTTAATTATTGCTTTAATTTTGATGGGAAATGTGCTTTGAAACCAAAGGAGTCAGGGCAGGTGAAATGGTTGACTGATGTTCTGCTTGGAGTAGGTGGCAACAAGAGTTCCCTCACAAAATTCCAAGCTACTGGTGCTATAAGGAGATGAGTCTGGTTGTGGAATTGTGTTTCCTGCCTGCTGCTGCTGGCTGAACAGATTCCACCATGTGTGGGCTGGAACTGCTTCAGCTGGAATTCTGGAGCTGCTTTTTCACACACTAAAAACCTGCCCAGAGGGGTTTGTGTTACCAAAAATACCTGGATTTTTCAGCCTGGAGCTGGTGGTGTATCCACAGCTCTTGAAGTTCATCCTCTTTTGAAAGAGAGAGGAGGGAGGGGATTTATTATCTATTGCGATGTGAGGGGGAAGAATGAAAGGGGGAATTTTCTGTAGCTTGTGCAGCTCTGCCCCAGAAAAGACACCCTCAGTGCCAGGGGGGTTGGGGCAGGGGGAGCTGGTGGCTCTTACCTGGGAAACTCAGCACTGAGAGGAACAGAGAACTTTGATTCTGTGCAGATGAAGCTTTGCAGGTCACTGATTGACCCTGAGATCAGCTCAGCTGGTTAAAACTTGGCTGTAATAATGCCAAGGTCATGGGTTCAATCCCCTGTGTGGGCCACTGACTGAAGAGTTGGACTTGATGATCCTTGTGGGTCCCTTCCAGCTCAGAACAGTCTGGGATTCTGTGTGATGAGACTGGGGGACAGCAGAGAGCCAATTTCAGCAGTTCCCACCATGGGAACTGAAGAATTCAGATCTAAACCAAGGGGAAAGGTGGTTTAGCTGGTGGTTAAAATCAGAAGATGAGCCAATTGTGTCAGACAGGAGTCTGGAGGGCTGTGGAGACCTTTGGCAGTGCCAGGGATGGGCTGGCCTTGGACTGGCAAGTGAAAGGCCAAAGTGGCCAAGGGGTTAATCCCCTGTGACCCTTGGCAGGTGCCACCTGGATGGTTAAAATGGACTTTTGCTAAATTATCCCTTACCTTGGTACTGTGTGTTCTGGAGGTGCCTTTGCCTTGTCCCAGGATGGCTCCCCAAAGTCATTGTGGAACTTCAGGGACACCAAACAGGCAATCAGAGGAAGTGCTGGTGGAAAACACCTATTATTGCCATGCCAGCTGCCTGCTGTGCCCAACTGCTCCTCCCTGCAGCAAAGCAGAGTGGGCAGAGTGATTCCTGCCTTGGGTTGGGTGGGCATAGAGCTGATCTGCCCCAGAGAGGGGCCCTGGGGCTCAGGGCTGGAGCCACTGGATGGCACTGCTGCCTTGCACAAGTGGTGGAGCAGCTGCCTGGGGCTGGGAGGTACAAAGGGAATGCTGCCAGGGGCAGAGCTTGGCATGGCACCTCTCCTGTCCCCATGGCTGGGTCCTGCTGCCCCCAGGGAAAAGAGGCAGTGCATGGCTGGGAGGGGGCTCCAGCAAGGAGTGGCACAGGGAGCCTCAGCCTGGGCACATGGACTCTGGTTTGGTGGCTGTGCCATTTCCCAGCCTGCTTTTGGCACAGGTGGGCTCAGCCACCCCTCAAAGCTGCCCAGGAAGGCTGAGGAGCAGGAGGCAGAGGCATCCCAAACCTCTTGGTGTTCTTGAGGTGGCCTCAGACCCTGCTTTGTGCTGGGCACCTGAAGGGCAGCATTTCAAACACTGTCAGGGCTTTGCTTTTTGCTCCCTTTCAAGTCTGGGCTGACTAAAGGGAAAGGGAAAAGTCCTGGAAACACCTGGCAGAAGGTGGTAACTTGCAGAGAGGCTGAACAAGGGCACTCCTTGGACTGTGCTCAGAAACTTTTGGTCCTTTAGATCCTGTTTTGGACCAGACACTGCTGGAGGAACTTCAGGCCTCAGAGACAAAACAATGATGACAAATGCAGAGAGTTCACAAGGAGAGAGGAAGGGACAGAAAAACTTTGTGTGAGATCAGCAAATGAAAACTCAACCACTTGACCTTCTTTGAACTTATTTCAAATCCATCAGGCATGGAGAAAATTGAGGCTATAACTCAGGTTGCTCCTGTTGGTCACACCACCACTTCCATTACACTGGGCTGTTTGTCTTAATTGAGCTGGAGCCTGTCCTATGACTAATTGCCAGGTCACACTGGCCCTAAATTAAAGAACAGGATTTCTTACTTTTAACAACTTTAAAGTCCAGTTATCATCACATTTCCTCCCAAAGCCTGTGGGTTTTTTCCCAGGCAGACTAACTGATGTGCTGAGTTCCAAACCAAGCCACATTTTTCTTTTGGGGATGGTTATTTATATTCCAGTAGTGCCTACACATAAAATGGCCATGGAGGTTCATCTGAGCTCTGGGAATTCACTATATCAACAGGGGAAAAATGGAAAGAAAACTGTTTTCTGCTCAAACAAAGTCCTTGCAAGTTTGTAAAAGAGGAGAGAAGTAAAAGGTTTGTTGAGAGTGGGCCATGTCAGACCCCTCTGGTCTCCTTTCTGTGGGATATCAGACCTTCTGCACCAGGGAGGACAGTCAGGCATGCAGAGGTTTTGATTTCAGATGTTCCAGAAGAGCAGATGCTGACCAGGAGTGGGTTCTGTAGGGAAAAGGATGTTCTCATCCCATTCTGGGCAGTGTCTCTGGGGTCTGGGCACCTCCCTCTGGCACAGAGCTGATGGTGGGGGTGAGCTCCAGCCCTGCTCGGGGGGTGGAAGGGAGGGAAAATACAGGAAAATGTGGTGCTTTGGTGTAGGGAGGACAGGAGGGACACGACAGCAGCCTCAGGTATGGGAAAAGCTCCAACAAAGGAGAAATGAGCCATTTTCCAGGGCCACTCTGGGGCATTGGCACAGCCTCATTCCTTGTTTCATGGAATTTGTAGGAATTATCCCTCTGGCCAGCTGAGGGAACTGTCAGTGTGGGACCATGGAGGAGGAGGCAGGAGGATGTTGAGGGAACATGAGGAGCTGCAGGAGGAGGCAGAGCTTCCCTTCCAACCCCAGGCAGGCAGGGAGGGGAGGGGGATGCAGGGGGAGGATGTGTGTGATGTGCAGCACCACCAAGTGCTCCTCAGAATCCAACACTGGGCTCTCCCAACAAGCAGCTTTGAGAGGCCAAACCCAAGGAATTGAGTGGGTGGTGGATGCTGTTCATAAATTATTCTGGCCTGGGGAATCTGTAAAAACAGAGCAAGGAATAAAGTGCAGTGAGGCAAAGGGGGCAGTGGGCTGGGGAAGCTGCTCCCAGGAAAAGGGACTGCTTAGTGCAGTGACGGGGATTGTTCAGCTCACTGAGCAAACACAAGGCCCCTCAGTTCCCTTGGTCTCATCCTCCTGGCCCTGGTGGAGTTCCCTGCACAGTTCCTGGGGTGTCTGTGGTGAGCACAGAGGGGGCTGAGCTGGCCTGGGGCAGAACAGGTCCTCCTTTTCCCTATTTTTTGTCCTGTGGTGTGCATGTGCTCTGGGGCAGGTCAGAAATAAAGCAACACTCTTGGACCTCTTCATCTGCAACTGGAAAACCTCCAGTTATGCAGTTTGTTGCTAAGGGTCCTCCAGTTGTTGTTTTGTGGGAGAGGCACCATGGTGAGGTGGGCAAGGTCAGGGGCTGGGAGCAAAAAAATCTCTAATCTTCCCTTCCTGAGCTTCACCCACTGCCAAAACTGCCTGTTATTAACACAACAGCAGCCAAATTTTGTCACCCTTGGAACTTTAAGTTGGAACCTCCAGCCCAAAAGCTGTTAAGGGTTTGTTTTCTGAGTTGTTTTTTTTTCCCTTGCAGTTATTTTAAGCCCTTGGAACTGAGGTGTGCTGGGACTGCACCTTTGCTGCTGCTGCCATTGCTGATGGGTCTGAGGTGTCAGGAACAGCACCCCAAGCAAAGGGCTGGGGGTTTGTGCCAAAAAAGTGCCTTGGGAGAGGCTGGGGGTGGGAGAAAGCAATCACAGCCCAGCAGAACCTTGGAAAAACACACTGCCAGAGTTGCCTGTCCTGTCTGAGCAGTGGCTGCCACTGCAGGGAATGAATTAGGGGAGCAGTTGTGCCTTCCTGTCCCTGGCACAGCACCCTCCTGGTTGTACCTCTCCTCCCTGCCATCCCTGCTCTGCTCCAGCTCCAGCCACACTCCAGTCAGCCTGGCTGGGGTAAAATGGAGCCATTCCAGCCCCTCCCAAGTGGAAGTTCAGGATGCAGATGTTGATGGAGGCTTTGGTAACCTTCATGCCTTGGCAGTGAAGGGAACAAATGGTGCTGTCAGAGCTGGGGGCTCCACTTGATGAGGAAACTAATACTGCAGTGCTCTGTGTGCTAATAAAAGCACTCACGCTGAGCTGTGAGGCAGGGGCTGCTCTGCAAGTGCCTCTGTGTGTTTAGCTGATGCATCATTATCAATACTCGTTAGCTTGATGAGGACTGAACACACTCCCATTGCTGAACCACCCTGTGGTGGGAAGGGGAAGCATCCAGGGGTCTCAGTGGCAATAACTCTGCCATGGCTGTGTCTTGGGGTGAGTTCTGGGAGCAGAACTCCATGTTCCCTGGTTGGTCAGAGCTGTCAGACAGGCAGGGACCAGTCCCTGGTGCATGAGCTGTCTGAGAGCACTTTGTGGTGTCCTTCCAGCTCTGCTGGATTCTGACACATTCAGTCCCCAGATGTGTCTGGGATGAGCTGCTGCTCTGAGACTCAACAGACCTGCTTGTTATCTGGGGAAAGCCTGGTGGTATATTTGGCCTCAGCCTTGCTATCTTTAGTTCTCCAGTGGGAGAAAGGGGGAAGAAATGTGCTGTTGAAGATGGGGAAAGGCAAACCTGGTGGATTAAATGCTGAAGATGTGCCTGAGCTGTCCCATCCTGGCTGGCATTTCCCCTGGCACTTGCTGTGCTTCAGAGCAGCAGCCTCTTTCTCCAGCCTGGCAAAGCTGGGAGTCAGGTGGTCATTGGCCTGATTTCCCTCCAAAGAGGGAAGGAGAAGTCAGGAGGAGTATTTCCCTCCTGCCAGAACCAGCCCCAGCCCTGCCCTTGCAGAGTGGCTGCCACAGTGAGCAGCAGTAGCTGCTGCCCAGGACAAAGATTCCCTGCTCCCTCTGTCACCTCCTCCCTGCTCCTTCTGTCACCTCCTCCACTGCCCTTCCTCTGGTGTCTCCCTCTGGGATGGGGTTTGATGCAGGAGCTGCTGCTGTGCCTGCACAGATCACTGTGGCTGCAGCTGGGAGTGAGCTCAGCCAGGCACAGGAACTCCACCTGGGCACAGTTTGCCATCTCCTGCCTCCCAAGTGCCCCAGAAAGAGGTGCTGGGGTGAACTGCAGCTCCTTCTCCCCCACACCATCATCTGTCATGGGGTTTGCCTTCTCCTGCTCTGGGTGAGCCCCTCATGTTCCCTGTGAGCTGCTGGGGGCTGGGATTGCTCTTCAGTGCCCAGCTCTGTGCCCTGCAGGGTGAGATGCCTTCCTGCCCTTGGAGTGCAGCCTCTGGGGTCTGGGGTAAATGCCAGCTGCTGCTCAGCTCTCCAGGGCAAAGGAAGGGGCAAACCTTGTTTTTGTGCTCAGAGGCTGCCCCTGCCCTGGCACCTCCCCATCTCACAGCCAGGTCTGGCACTGGGGTACCCACTGGATGTTATCAGTCTGAGCAGGCAGCTCTCCCCTGCCTGCACCCCCCTGAAGGCCTGGCAGCACATCCCATGGCACTGGTGTTTCATGCCAGGAGGAGAACACAGGGCTGAACCTGCAGGACTCACCATTATCAGAGTGCACTCCTCATGGTTAGAGGGCCTTGCCCATAATTACCTCTCTATAAATTGCACAGTCATTTAAAATTATTGTTACAAGATGGCTGGCTAATGAGTCTTTCCCTCTGATTATTTATAGGGCATTTCCTCCCCATCAGCTGTGGCTGCTGCCAGGATGGGTTCCAGCTTTGGAGAAGGGACTGACAAGCCCTTTGCTGTGGCTTCCCATTAGAGAGGAATTGCAGGAGTTGGGGAGGGAGGGAGGAAGGAATTGCAGGAGCTGGGGAGGGAGGGAGGAAGGAATTGCAGGAGCTGGGGAGGGAGGGAGGAGGGATGGGCTGCCCCTGAATCAGGGCACAGGCTCTATTCAGTTCTGGCTTCACCCCAAATCACCAGAGGCAAATAATCTGCTTAAGGGACACATGAAGACAGGCCGAGGTGGGATTGCAGTTCCTTCAGTCAAGGCTGAGCCATCAGTGCCCCTCAGAGGGTGACCCAGTACAGAAGGGTTTGGCAGGGTCCTCTGTGCCCAGGAGAGCCACAGGTGGGCAAACCAAGCCCTTGTGCCCTTCTCTTGCTGCCCTCAGAGCTGGCACCCCTCTGGCAGAATGCCCACAGAAAGGCAATGCCAGGCAGACCAATTCCCAGAGTTCGTGAAGGTCTTGCATCCTGCCACAGCCCTCCTGTGGCATCTCCTGGGAATTCTTTAATTTCCTTTGTTTCTGGTCTATAAGATGAAGGGAAGTTGTGGCCAGGTGGGGGTTGGTCTCTTCTCCCAGGCACTCAGCAATAGGACAAGGGGGCACGGGGGGCTCAAGCTCTGCCAGGGCAAATTGAAGTTGGAGAGCAGAAAAAACTTCTTTGCAGAGAGAGTGCTGAGGGATTGGAATGGGCTGCCCAGAGAGGGGGTGGATTCCCCATCCCTGGAGGTTTTTCAGCTGAGCTTGGCCGTGGCACTGAGTGCCATGATCTGGTAAAGGGACTGGAGTTGGAGCAAGGGTTGGCCTTGCTGATCTCGGAGGTCTTTTCCAACCCAATCCATTCTGTGAATCTGTGATTTGATTCTATGAGGATAAAACTCTGCCCTGCTCTGTAAGGAGAATATAATTAATATATATGAGGCAAGGTAATATTCCAGGGGAGGGAATGGCTGTATGTGCTTGGAGTAATGAACATCTGTCACCTTCAGCACCTCAAAGGTACCAGTAATATAAATGTGAGGTATTAATGCACACCCAGACACTTAAGGAGCTCCCACCTGTTCCCACAGACTGAATTGGCACCTGCTGTGCCAAGTGTAGGGGCTTTCATTCAAACAAAGAGATTTTTTTTCATCCAGGAGGGTGTTTAACAGATAGTGCAGTCTCACTTTCACAATTAGGCAATTAACTGTGCCCTTAAAAGTGAGTTAAGCTCATTGAACCCAGAGGAAGAACAGCAAAAAACTTGAAATTGGATCTCTCAGACTTGGCAGCCCAAGGCAAGGTGTGGGCTCTGCATTCCTGGCGTCTGCCACTCTGAGCTGTGACACAGAACTGCCTCTCTCCAAACTCCTTGGAACAAACCCAGCCCTGTCACCACTGCAGGTTCAGCTGCCGAGACATCTGCTGTTTCCCTGCCCTCAGCTCTGTGGCAGACACTTGCTCTGAGAGGGTTTGTTTGATTCAAAGGAGGAAAAATGCAGTTAAAGGCTCCAGCTGATGGATCAGACCTGTTCCAATGGCAAGCAAATTCCCTTAAAATCTTGGACTCTGCTTAGGCCAAAAAGTCATCCAGTCCTCAGCAGGGAGAGGGGGCAATGCAGGTTCTGTGTGTTCTAAAGGGAGTTGAGTAGAACCTGAATCTGTTATCGCTGATATATAATGAATATTTATGTTAATAATAAATATATATCTTGTACAGCCATAGCTGAGTATCTTAGAATCACAGAATGGATTGGGTTGGAAAAGACCTCTGAGATCATCCAGTCCAACCCTTGATCCAACCCCACTGTGATCACCAGCCCAGGGCACTCTGTGCCCTGGGCTGGTGATCACAGTAGGGTTGGATCAAGACATGGTGGATTCTCACTCAGTGCCACATCCATAGAATCACAGAATGGATTGGGTTGGAAAAGCCCTCTGAGATCATCAAGTCCAACCCTTGGTCCAACTCCAGTCCCTTTACCAGATCATGGCACTCAGTGCCACGGCCAAACTTAAATCCTTCTTGGCCCTTCCTCCTTGTGTGTTGCCCCAAGGGGATGTTGGCAGTGCTGCCCCCCCTCCACTGGGCACGAGGCTGCCCAAAGGCCATGCAGGACACATGGGGGGTGTTTTCTGGGTGTCAGTGTTGGCATGGAGCTCATCCCTCAGGATGGATGGCACAGAGCATCCCCTTCAGCCTCTTCTCCCTCCTCCCAGTCCATCCTCTGTGTCTCTGGCAGCTCCTGCAGCTTCGGGCTGGGACTCCACCAAGGTGGCACCTCCTCTCCTGCCCCTTGGGGGTTTCTGGGGGCCCACTGGAAGTCACAGTGAGGCCAGATTTGGGCAGACCCTCCTCTGGAGCTGCTGATCTCCAATGATGGCAGCTGGAATGACAAACCTTCTTGCAAAAGGCTTTGTACAGAGTTGCACTGCCTGTGGATGTCGATCCATGAAGATGTCCTGATTATATATTGATCAATATAATCCCAGGCTACAAGCTCCTGAACACTAACTCCTTTTTTTTTTTTTTAATGTGACTTATTAACATTCACCTGAAGTCAGACAAGACCTTTAGAAAGCAGAAAACTCAGAAACTCACTGCATAAACCTTGGGAAAGCCACTTTACCCTTCACTGTCCCCTAGCCTGGTGCTCTTGGCTTCACACCAAGGCTGCTCCCCACTTTTTTCCTCACTGAAGCCATCCAGGAGCTCAGGGAAATGCTTGGAAACAAGAGCAGGGTGTGTTGAAAGAGATTGTGAGGGAGCAGGATCCTCTGCAAGGAAAGAGGTCAAGAAATTATCAATAGAAAAGTCTGTCAAGGTGGCAACTGGCTCAGGTTTGGTTTCTGTGAATATGTCCTATCTGATTAGCTTTACATCTTGGGGCTATTATGGAAGTGTATTGTGTTGGAAACCATTCTCCAAAGTGAGAAAATGCCCCACTGCTTCTCAGGCCCTTTGTGAGAGCCAGGGAGTGGGAATGTTTTGTGTCTGGGATGAACCGTGGCCTCTCCTCCCTTCCTGATGCTTGAGAGATTGTTCTCCGATTTGGACACACTTCAATGGACACTTTTTAATAATCTTTCTTTTTTTTTCTCTTTTTGCTGTCCACAGATCTTTTGAACATGTTCTTTCTTCCTTTTCAAGCCTGAAAAATAGTTTTGAAGAGAACAAGTCCATTTGTCTGACGCTTTTTGAAACGTGTCTATCGATTTTTGGTCAGATTTCCCAGCCAGTCCTGTTTGCACCTGAAGTCACCTGGACACAGGAGGGGGGGGAGGGATCACTGAAGGGAAGGACGAGCTGGGAAGCAGAGGAGACTTAAGTTTCAGCTCTTCCACCCTTTTGTTTTCAGTTATTCTGAGCAGGTGCAAAATTGGTGCTGCTCCCCCAGAGGAACAGGGAGAGAATTATCCACACGGACAACTCTTTGGATGGGATTTACACTTTTTATTAACTCCTCACCCCGGTTCTGATTTTAAATCCATCTGAGGTGTGTTCCCTTATTCACAAGGCTGTGTGTTGGGGGGCAGAAGCAAAGGAAAAGAGGAGGTGATGAAATGATAATCAGGAATTATCCCAAACTCACAGACTGTTCTGAGCTGGAAGGGACCCCCAAGGATCATCGAGTCCAACTCTTCAGTCAATGGCCCACACAGGGGATTGAACCCATGACCTTGGCATGGTTACAACCAAGTTTTAACCAACTGAATTCCTTTTCTTCTGTGTGTCTGAGTGGGTCTCACTCTTGCCAGGGAACAGTGTCCCAAAAGGATCAAGAGATTGGATTTTTTTCCTACCAGATTTGCCCTGCTGATCTGTAATTGGCAGTTATTGTGGAGAACTTTAGTTTTGTCCAGCTCAGCTTGTGCCTTGGGGTACCTGGCTGGGAGATGAGATGGGAGCAAGGCTTGGATGGGCCTTTCTCCTTGGGAAATGTCCTGTCTAGCCAGGCAGGGGTTGGTCTCTTCTCCCAGGCACTCAGCAATAGGACAAGGGGGCACGGGGGGCTCAAGCTCTGCCAGGGGAAATTGAAGTTGGAGAGCAGAAAAAACTTCTTTGCAGAGAGAGTGCTGAGGGATTGGAATGGGCTGCCCAGAGAGGGGGTGGATTCCCCATCCCTGGAGGTTTTTCAGCTGAGCTTGGCCGTGGCACTGAGTGCCATGATCTGGTAAAGGGACTGGAGTTGGCCCAAGGGTTGGACTTGATGATCTCGGAGGGTTTTTCCAACCCGATCGATTCTATGATTCTATGACAGGAGTGGGACACACACTGGGGGAAATGTGTGGAAATACCATTGGCCACACTGGCAAGGTGTTTAAAATCCATTTTAAGTGCTCATCAGAGTCGTTTCTCAGTGTCCTTGTGCTGCCCAACACTTTATTTTGGTGTCACTTTGGGGGGGGTTTGAGTCTCCATCTGAGCATTTGGATCCCCTTGAGGACTTTCCAAGGAGTTTTCCCTTCTCTTTCTGGGAGACAGGGATGATTATCTGCGAATCAGGGGAAAACCATCCTCCTCCTTCAGCAGAACTGTTGCTGATTTTGAGGCGTGAGGAGGGAGCTTGTCATTGTCTTGGATGTCACATTCGAACAAAGCCACCGTGGGCCCTGTGATGTGTTTTTGTAACGAACCGATGAGCATGTTAATTAGATGCAAATCGTGTCTAAATATTGAAACTAAAATCAAAACAAGCCACTTTGCCTGTTCCATACCAAGTATCCAACTTCCCCCTGGCATAGCAACCACCTCCAGGAGCTTTGGGAGGGGTGGAGGGAACACTTCCAACCTGACCTTTGGAGATTAAAAGCGTTTGTTCCGAGCAACATGTGGGGACACAAAGCAGCTCTGACAGCTCTATTATGGAATCCTTACAAACTGTTGTTCCACATTGAAGGGCTCTAATGGCTGTGTTAGTGGTGCCTTCTTTGAGAGCGTGTTTATCCCTTTGTTTGGTGCTTGTTTCTTGGGAGGGAGGTGGGGAGAAAAAAGGGGAGGGCAGAGCAAAGAGAACTGTCCCAGCTGTGGGTTGGGCAGAGGTGGCACCACCTGCCCACCCAGGGAGGAACACGGGTGAGCTCAGACTTCTCAAAGTTGCTTCCTTGGAGAGGCTTTTCCCAACAAAACTTTTGTTGAAATAAGATGTTTGTTCTCTCCATACTTTAAGGAATCCAGTGAGGAGCTCTAAATTGTTCCACATTGAAGGGCTCTAATGGCTGTGTTAGTGGTGCCTTCTTTGAGAGCGTGTTTATCCCTTTGTTTGGTGCTTGTTTCTTGGGAGGGAGGTGGGGAAAAAAAAAAAGGGGAGTGCAGAGCAAAGAGAACTGTCCTGGCTGTGGGTTGGGCAGAGGTGGCACCACCTGCCCCCCCAGAGAGGAACACGGGTGAGCTCAGACTTCTCAAAGTTGCTTCCTTGGAGAGGCTTTTCCCAACAAAACTTGTGTTGTAATAGGATGTTTGTCCTCTCCGTACTTGAAGGAATCCAGTGAGGAGCCACTTCGGTTCTGCACCCCTGACAAAGGCACCTCAGAGGGAATTATGGAAAAGCTTTGGTTTTATTTGTGCTTCTGCAACATCTGCCACCTGCCAGGGCTCTGTGGCAGTGACAGCAAGAGAGGGACTGAGGGAACAGGCTGGGACTTATAACTGGGGGCTACAACCTGTGCTTTGCTTGTCATAGCTAAAGGAGGGCTGAGCTGGGATGTGCTTCTGGATTTACAGATGAACCAGTGAGAGATTCTGCTGGTTCTGTCCCTTTTCTAATGCTTGTTTCTGCTGGAAGAGTCTGGAAAAATTCCTTTATGCTTCAATTCCTGATTTTATTTATTTTTTTTTACCTCTTGTGTTTCTCTCAGGCCAGAATCCCTGATTTTTAGGCACAGCTCTGCAGAGCCTGGCTCTGTTGGTCCAGCTGTTATCTCCCAATACAGATATTTGTTCCATCTGCCCACTGGTTTTCTTTCCTCACCGCTGTGTCCTCTCCCACCTGCCAGGGGCACTTCCCACCCTGCTCTGGAGCTGGGGACAAACACTGGGGGTGTTTTCACACTTTCTGGTGTGTTTGGACACAAACCTCGCTCAGAACATCCTCCTCCCGTGCCTGGTGAAACAGAAACCCAAACAGAGCCTGCAATGAAGGGTTTTCCTGCCCTGCACCTGCCAAACTCCTGTGAAGGGGGTGGGCTCAGGGCTGGGAGCTGCCTGTGGGTGGGAAGGACCCAAGACCAGCACACTCCTCTTTAGAAGGTGCTGGGCCCTTCCAGCCCCAGAGCAGCTCCTGTCCCTGCAGGGTCTGTGCTCCCATTCCAGGGCAATGGTCATTACTCTGCACCCTCCCACCGCCAGAAACTCGGCAGCTCCAGCCTTGGTTTATCCAGCCAGGTGAATTAACCTTCAACTCCAGCTCCTGCCCAAACTCCATCAGTTTGTTTGCAATTAACTCATGGCTCTTGCAGAATTAATGTGGTTTTGACTTGAAGGGGGTTAAAAAAAGAGAGAAGCAGCAGGTCATGGAGTCCTGCTTTTAATTCTCCAGCTCAGCAAACTGCCAACCTTTGGCTCTTTCTTCTCAAGCCTCCAAACAACAAGATCTGCCCCTCTATCAGGTTTTATTGCTTGTGCTGAATTGAACAATAACAGGGTGAAGAGTTAAAGCTGCAGGTGCATGATCAAGTTACTGCCCCTTAATTAGGAGCAGTGGCAGAGGAGAGACACTGATTTTATGGGGTGTAACCTCAGGCAAACACGAGGAAATCTGAATTTAGTGCATGAGAAGAAAGGTTTAAGCCCAATTATCTTTTCTGCCATGGACATGGGCAGGTCCTGAGGTTTACTTAAGGTATGAGAATTTGTTCAGAGGGATGTCTGACCTGGGGGCTTTCATTAATGCAGAGGTTGTTCCCTGGGTGGGATTCAGGGTCTGTGTGTCACCACTGGAGAGAAGAAAGCAGGGAAATGAACTTCTCTGGACAAGCTTACACCAACTTGTCCAGAGAAGGTTCCACCAAGGTTCTCCTGTTTGGGAGAATTTGGTTGTGGAACTTCAGCACTTTGAGTTTGTCCATGAGCTGAGAGACTGGGCTGAAAATGGTTCAGGTTTGGGTGTTGGGAGCTGGTGAGAAAGATCTCCAGATTGTTCCTGTGGGTTCCACACAGGCATTTTCCAATGACCATCTGCCCTGTCCCAAGGGCTGGAAGGGAGAGCTCTGGGCTGCCAAATTCCATCTGGTTGCAACTTTTATCTACCTGTACTGGCTGCTGGTGGAAGTTTAAATCCCATTTTCTGTGGCTTGGGGATTGTTTTCTTTACTCTGTGTTTATTTATTTTTTTTTCTTGCTTGAATTTGCAGTTTGGTTTTATTTGAAATAGAAACATCTGTGGCTGATGTCTCTCCAGAGAGCCAGGGCTGTTTATTTGCTCTTTCTGGGCTAGATTAAGAAATTGCTGTTTGAGGCAGGGCAGAGCCCAGAGAACTCCTTGGGTGAAGTTTTCACTCCACAGACACCACATTTCTCCGTGACTTCAATGGCACCAATGTTTTCTTGAGTGAGTTTGGTGCTTCTCCTGATTCTTGCACTCAGTTCGTTGAGAAAATAAAGCAAGATATGTAGGGAAAGAGAATTACTGTGTGAAGGAGTCACATAGAGCATCAGTGTCGGGTTCCTGCTCTGCTTTGCTCTCTGAAGGAGCTTCTGCATCACTCTTGGGTTCCTGCTCTGCTTTGCTCTCTGAAGGAGTCACACAGAACATCACTGTTGGGTTCCTGCTCTGCTTTGCTGTCTGAAGGAGTCACACAGAGCATCAGTGTTGGGTTCCTGCTCTGCTTTGCTTGTCTGAAGGAGCTTCTGCATCACACTTGGGTTCCTGCTCTGCTTTGCTTGTCTGAAGGAGCTTCTGCATCACTGTTGGGTTCCTGCTCTGCTTTGCTGTCTCAAGGAGCTTCTAATTCCAAGTTGTTTCCTGCTGTTGAGTTTCAACTGTGCAAAGAATCATCCAGTGGGAGCATTGAAACCCCTCCCTGCCCTTTCTGCCTCTTCAGCTTGCAGAAATGTAGCTTTTGGCTTGCCACTGATTTCCTTTGGTTTTAAGAAAGGAAAGAAATAAAAGAAATGGAAATGGTCTGAGGACTTTTCTTCTTGGGGTTCCTTGTTCTGCTGCCTTGCTGAAAAGTTTGCCCCCAGAAGGAGTTTGTGTTGGGCTTTTTTGGTGCTTCCCCACCCTTCCCCCTGCATCATATCAACCCTGGCCAGGGAGTAAAACCCAAGCAAATATTGTTTCCAGAGGATTAGATTAGTTGAAAGGGCAGCCCAGGAGTTGTTTGTGCAGGGCAGAGATAAGGGGCACATCAGGCTGGGAGTTTGCACAGGCTCCTGTGTGGGGCTGGGGCCAACAGGCACAGAGCCCTGGGGGGGAAAACCATCCAAGGAAAGGAGCTCCGAGTGTCCCCATGGCTTGGAGGCTTCCCAGGAGGGTGGTGGTGTCCACTCTGATAGAATATAATACAAGAAAAATAGTCTTCAAGAGCCATTTGTGCCTTGAGAAAAGGGGGATGACATAAATTCTGTGCACTTGCCTGTGCTAACTGAAAGTAATTTAAATATTCCCATCTGCTAAATTTAAATGTGTTACTGCAAACATTGTTATGATGATGAAAGTGGTGTCCTTGTGATTCCCTGGTCCTGTCTGGGGTGCTGGAGCCAAGAAACATTCAGACATCAGGAACACCAAAGTAGCTGAGCCAAAGCTTTAACTTTAAAGGAAGATTTCCTGCCTAAGATTTGTACTTATAAAGGAATATTGAAATTCTTATACTGGCCTAGTGCATAAAGAACCGTCTAAAAATGTAAAAAAAAAGTCCACAACTCTCTAATTGGTGTGACTTCTGGTCAAGGAGTCCAAGGGGAGCTGGGAAAAGCAGATACAGGGATATGTTTGCATGGATCACGTTGTGAGTGGGTTTGTGCCTCACTGAAATCTCGAGGGGGACACACTTGTTATTCACAGGAGTCTCAAGACTTCTGGAATTCACTCTTAGGGAAACGATGCTTGAAAGCATTCCCAGCTTTCTTATTTAAATACTGCAATGACCACATCTGTTGGTGTGACAAGGGCAGTGCAGTTCTTCCTACTTGGTAATTAGGAGCGCTGAGTAATTGGGGTGTAAATGAGGGCCCCCGTGCTGGCACTCACTGATCTTGGATGCAAAAGGCGGTGATTGAAGTGGGAGCTGTTAATGCAGGAGGAGCCACCCCTGATGTCCCCACTGCACCCCAAGGCAGGATCGGATCCCCCCTGGCTGAAGTCAAAGAGCTGTTTCAATATTCAAGGCTGTGATGGCTCTGCAGAGCAGCCAAAGGGAAATTAGGGCTAAAAATGCCAATGGGACACAGGAAGCAACGCTGTGGGTGAGGCTGGGGAGTTGTTTGTGCTGATTTGCATGAGATCATCGAGGAGGAAGCTGGAGGGGAGGATTCCCCCTCTCCCAGCCCACCCAGGCAGGGGTTACTCCCCCCACTTGTCACTTCAGTGATGCTCC
Organism: Sakesphorus luctuosus; assembly: GCA_013396695.1. Taxonomy (NCBI): domain Eukaryota; kingdom Metazoa; phylum Chordata; class Aves; order Passeriformes; family Thamnophilidae; genus Sakesphorus; species Sakesphorus luctuosus. The sequence goes on along the minus strand of VWZD01010430.1, from coordinate 181,320 downwards.
AGTGAAAGCCACGAGCAAACACAGGGTGTGTTTGGGTGAGGGGCAGTCACAGCACCCCGGGCAGAGGAGATGGACAAACTGTATGTGGAGAAGATCCACAGCTCATTAAGATTAGCCCAGAGTCACTGCCTTGGCCTCTATTTATTCTCTGCTTTAGGAGCAAGTTAATTCATAAGCTATGCCTTGGTTTCTCTGGTGTTTTCTCTCTTCACCATTAAACATTTCACCTTTAGTTTTTCCTGTCTTTAGTTTCCCTCCCTATGCAGCATCATCTTCTACCCACTAAGTCATGTTTTAATACCTTTTCTTTGCTGCAAGAACCTCCAGTCATCACATTTCTGTTTATTCCTCTGATTCCAACAGTTCACTCCTCTTGGTGACTCACTTAGATTCAAGTCTGTAAAAGTAAAATATGAGTTATCTGCGAGGAGAGTGGGAGAATATTGGAAATATATTGGATTTGGGGAAGCAGAACCCAGGCCTTGGACTTGGCAGCACAGGGGGAGAGCAGATGTTTGGCCTCTCAGTGTTCCTTGGAATGGGGATTTGGAGGGAGAGAAACAAACTACCATTCTCTAGTGACTGAAGCAGGAATAGAGATTTCTAAATAATCTTGACTCTTCCTCCTGTTTTTTTTTTCAATCAATTGATTTACTTGGAGCTGCTGTCCTAAAGGCTAATGAGGCAGCAGAGAGATTTATGGATGATATTTTCCTAGCTCTGATGGGACTATTTTAATGCCTAATTAACTCTGTATCAAGACATACCAATCCTCCTGAAATCTGAGCTACTGAGAGTTCAGTTCCCATTCATTTTTCACTCAGGACCTGTGAAATCTGAGGCTTTGCTTGGCTGGTTCCCTTGTCAGAGCTCCAGGGACCACCAACACCTCTGGCTCAGGCTTTGTGTGCAAAGCTGGGGAGATTTCCATGGGAGGTGTCACCTCGTGGTGAAGAGTTGAGGGAAGGTGTGAAAAGTGGAATTGGTTGTGTGGCTGAGAAAGAGCTTTGGTGGAGTCTGAGACTCCTCTGAGAGACTGGAGGGAAAGGCTGAGCCAAACACAAACAGCTCCAGGAAGCTGGAAATACTTTGGGTCCCACGAGAAGAGCAATGTTTGTGGAAGAGCTGAATGGCCTCATGCTGGATATAAACTGTGCCCATCCCAAAAGAACAATGAGAGCATCTCCACGCAGTTTGTTTTGAAAGAGAAGCCACCCAGAGCTGGGAGTGATGCTCTCTGGCTTTGGCTTTGCTGATGGAATTCATCTGGTTGCAAAGCAAGAGGCTTTCAAAGTATCCTCAGGAGATGGAGGCCTTTGGGCTTTGAAGCTGATACTGCAATTAAGGCCATATTTATAAAAAAGTAAACATTTGGGATGAGAACTCTGTGCTTCCTCCTTTCCTGGTGGATGAGGCTGGTGCAGCAACAAGTATTTTGCTTTTTCTTTGTGAACTTGGCAGACTCCTCCTTAGCAGCAGATGCCCAGGGTTGGGGGAGAGCAGGAAATTTCATCCAAGAAGCTGCTGCCAAATGGCTGCTCATGTGGCTCTGCACATCATTCCTGGCAAATTCCATGCCTGGGATGCTTGGGAAGTGACTGGGAGAGTTCAAGATCAGGGCACTTCTCTGAAATGTTATTTAGAAGGTGGGGCAGTGTAGCTGCTACAAAATCTGTTCCGTGAAATGCTGTAAAGAAAACAGAAGAGGGAACAGACTCTTCCTGAACCCATCAGCACTTTATAGTGCAGGGCAGGAAGGGGTGAGGGGATGGAAGTCTGAAGGAAAGGAGGGGGCAGGGTTGGTTTCATCACTTGGTTTCACCCTCTCCTCCTGGCTGTTCTCCACCATCACCTGGCCCTCAATTCCTGCTTTAATCCTGAATTCCCTCCCCTTGCCCAGCCCCCTGGCAGTGCCCAGCTGGAGTTCTGTGTGAGCCCACCCAGGCCACACTTTGTGCTTCTCCTGCAGGACTGGGAGTGTTTCCTCTCGTGATGATCACAGGGAGCTGTACCACATAATGAGCTCTCTGCAAGAACCATTTGCCTGCTCTCACCTTCCAGTGGTTCTGTATTTTCCACCTCTCTGATATATTAGAAAGGGAGAGCTGAGCAGAGCAAGAGGAGGGGAAAACCTTTGAGTGGATTCCCACCTTATTGCAGCTCAGCAGGGACAGGACACTCCATTCCCTCAGTTTCTGTGGCAATTCAGCCTCTGAGACTTGAGCATTTCACTTGATCCCCTCTGTGCAGCACCAAACCCTCGATCTGTGGTGCTTCTTTCAGCCCCAGAGGTGGAGTTTGCAATGAGTTAAGATTATACAGGGTTAAAATCATATATAATAGGAATTCCCAGGAGTTCTGTGAGAACCAGCCTGGACTAAACTCTCTCAGTGTCTGTGTGAGAACCTGCAAGGGGCTTCTCTTTCTGCCCCATTGGTTATGGAGCTTGTTATGAGGGGGTTTGGGAGAAGGATTGTTGCTTGTTCATGTCACCTTTAAAAGAAGAGAGGGAACTGAAGGCTCAAGTACAGGCTGGAATGTCTTATTTCATCAAAGACACAAGAAAAGTTGGATTGATTGATGTCTAATTCCCTAAGGGAATAGAATTTTATTACAGGAAATGAATGCCCCCCCAAAAATAAAATAATTAATATCAGCACTTCCAGTTTTTAAGTGCTGTGAGAGAGAGAAAATGAGGAGAATTTATAATCCAGATCAGAGGAGCTGAATTCAGGGGGCTGTGTTTTATCCAAGGTATTGAACAAGCTGATTGAGAAGCAGATATTTTACAGTTTCAATTAGCACAGATCACTTTAGGACTTTCTAGGCTACCAGACAGTAATTATTTTTGTGATGAGGAAGCTCTGCAGATTTTCTAATCACTCAGTGTATGTTTGGAATGAAATACAAGGAACTCCAGTGACAGGGAGGGAGTCAGATCTGCAAAGAACTTTATCTCTGGGTGGATGAGGGTTCAAAAACCACTGAAATTTAACAGTATGCAAATGTCATCAATGTATAATTAGGCAAATTAATACTGTTTATTAGAAAAGCAGCATTTTAAAGTTCATTTCCTTAAGGGGGTGTGTTAGAATAAGTGGAGCAGGGTGTGGGAGAATGGATTTTTGGAAAGGAACTGGCACAAGTTGGACGATTAATGAATCTGTTCCAGCCACTTGTGCCTGAACTCACTCAAACTGCCTCATTTCAGTCACTTAAATGAGGAATATAAACTGGGAGCACGGTGGTTTCGGGGTTCTTTAACGGGCTCCCATTTATCTTGTGATGAGGGCAGGAATGAGCTGGCCCAGCCCTTCCCCTGGCACTGCAGCTCTTGGCTCTTGTGCTGCCAAGTGGCAGGTTTAGAGCCCCAGATTTGCCCCTGCCAGCTCTGCCACCTCAGGGCTGTTGGGTTTGGGAGCAGCTGAGCCCTGCCCTGCTCAGCCTCAGAGAGCACTCTCAGAGCACAGATGGCAGATGCTTTTAAGGATTAATATAATTTAAAATCTATTTCCTCCTGTCTTTTTGGGACAGGCTTGTAATTTTTTTCCTATTTGCCAGTTAAAACGAGAAGAAAGGGCCTATTTGTCTGCCACACATGGGGTGTATTAAATGTTTCTGAAAGACAGGGTGGTTTGAGGAATTATTTGCATCTTTGCTCTGCTGCCCCAGCTGTAGAGAAACTTTGGGGCCAGTTCCCTGCAGGGCTGGATGTGTGCAAATATCTCACTGTGTGGGCAGTGCCAGCCACAACCACTGTGAGTCTGAAATCTGAGGGATGAGAACTTTCTGTTTTCTGGAGGGAAAAGATGGTCCATTTTGGCTGGCACCACCTGTGTGTTCTGCAGGATGCAGAGAGGACCTTGCCCAGCTCTGCTTCCCTCCACCTTCTGTGCCCAAAGTGCTGGAACTGGGCAGGGAGAGGGTGGCACAAGGTGCTCTGAAGGGAGTGCCAGTCCGTGTTAAACCCACCAGTGTGAGGATCATCCTGCAAGGGAGGATGAGAGCAGAGGCTGAGCAAGGCTCTGCCCAGGTGCTCAGACCAGAGCTGCTGCCCCAGCCAGTGCCATGCCACGTGGTGACACCCAGCTCTTCCCCCTGGCACACTTGCCAGCTGGGGTGGGCAGGGTTGAAGGGAGAACTCACCCCCCCAGCCTCTCTGGCAGGGATGGGGGTGGCACTGCCTCAGTCCTGGTTGGCATCTGCTTGGCAGGTGAGGTGGTTTGACCAGGATGACCCAAAGGAGCACTCCTGCTGTGGTGGTGCCCTGAGCTGAGCAGAGATCCCCCTGAGAGGAGCTGGAGCTGGCACCTGTGCCCACTTTGAGGGAATGCTGGGATTCCCCTGGGATCAGCTGGCACCTGTGCCCACCCTAATGGAATGCTGGGATCCCCCTGAGATGAGCTGGCACCTGTGCTCATCCTGATGGAATGCTGTGATCCCCCTGGACTGAGCTGGCACCTGTGCCCACCCTGATGGAATGCTGGGATTCCTCTGGGATGAGCTGGCACCTGTGCCCACCTTGAGGGAATGCTGGGATTCCTCTGGGATGAGCTGGCACCTGTGCCCACCTTGAGGGAATGCTGTGATCCCCCTGGGCTGAGCTGGAGCTGGCACCTGTGCCCATCTTGATGGAATGCTGGGATCCCCCTGGGCTGAGCTGGCACCTGTGCTCACCCTGATGGAATGCTGGGATCCCCCTGGGATTAGCTGGCACCTGTGCCCATCCTGATGGAATGCTGGGATCCCCCTGGGATTAGCTGGCACCTGTGCCCATCCTGATGGAATGCTGGGATCCCCCTGGGCTGAGCTGGCACCTGTGCCCACCCTGATGGAATGCCAGGATGCCCCCCTCCCTGCTGCCTGCCAAGCACAGGTGTCCCACCAGGTGCCAGGGGAGAAGCAGCCCCAGGCAGTGCCGTTTTGCTGGGGTTGGACAATCAGAACAGCAAACTCCTCAGCATTGCTGTCCCTCTGCCCCAGCTCTTTGGGCAGAGGCCCCAGATGTGATTGGGCTGCACTTTGATACACAGAAAGCAAACGAATTGCAGGGCAGGCAGAAGAAAGGGAAGGCAGGAAGGCAGTTGTGTGTGGTGGTGGGTTTTGCATCCCTTTGGAAGCTTTTATCTCCAGAGCAGCCCCCACCCTCTTTGCAATGGCATGGTCAGGACTCAGCTGAGTTTAACAGGCTCTCATTGGAGGGGATTCACCACTCTGCGGTCCTGGGTGCTGTCCCCAAGACTAATTAGCACTAATAGTTTGATGCACATGATGCATTCCAGCCCTGCCAGGTTTCCACTGTTATCGTGTCCATCAGCAGGAAGAGTTTCTGTCTAATGCCTAAGGAGGGACCTGCTGCTTGGTGTGTTCATCTCTGCAAAGGGCCTGGAGCCCTTCAAAAGGAAGGAAATATGAGAATATAAAGGTTTATTATTTATTTTGTTATTAAAGCCATCAGCAAGGGTGGTAAATGATTTAAATGGAAGCGCCAGAGGAAAGTGATCTCTTGAACTCATCATTTGATGCCTTGTGGGAAGATGTGCTGAGGCCCCGGCACAGGTTGTCAGGTTCAATAAAGAAGGGACTGGCAGGAATTACTTGCCCCGTGCTGGATGGGAGGTCACCTCCAACGATCTGATAGTGCTCCTTCCCTCCAAACTGCTGCCTGCTGTTCATAAAGCAGCACAGCCACCCACAGGACCTGCTGCAATCTCACAGCAGCGTTTGGGAATGTTTGCAGCAGGCCCTGCCTTGCCTTTTCCCTTCAATATGACCTTAATTTTGGTGTGGCCGGGGCAAAAATCTGTTTATATTTGGGTTCTCCAGGAAGAAAATGAAAGTGATTTCTTTGCAAGAGGGGAAAAACCTAAATGGAAAAACTGGAATGCATCAAAGCCAAATACTGAGGGGTTTTTTTGGAATGATTTTCAAGTTTTTCCATGGAAATTTGTAATGGGCCAAAGGTTTCTATTTCAATAACCCCCTATTTTCTTGGTAAAAGTGGTAGAGAAAGGCTGGGAGCTCAAAAAACCAGGAGTTGATGTAATAACAGGCATCACAACAGAGAAACCACTGTGGTCCTGCCCTGTTCTCTGTGCCCAGGCAGAGCTGAGGGTTTGTTCTGCCCTGGTACCAATCCATAGCAGTGTGATTAGGCAGGTTGGCATCAAAGCTGCTCCTGAGCAGCTGTGCCCATTGGAAGAGCACATCTCAGTTGTTTCATAGAATCACAGAATGGATTGGGTTGGAAAAGACCTCCGAGATCATCAAGTCCAACCCTTGATCCAATCCCACTGTGATCACCAGCCCAGGGCACGGAGTGCTGGTGATCACAGTGGGGTTGGATCAAGACATGGTGGATTCTCACTCAGTGCCACATCCACAGAATCACAGAATGGATTGGGTTGGAAAAGACCTCCCAGATCATCAAGTCCAACCCTTGGGCCAACTCCAGTCCCTTTACCAGATCATGGCACTCAGTGTCACGGCCAAGCTCAGCTTAAAAACCTGCAGGGATGGGAAATCCACCCCCTCTCTGGGCAGCCCATTCCAATCCCTCAGCACTCTCTCTGCAAAGAATTTCTACCTGCTCTCCAACTTCAATTTCCCCTGGCAGAGCTTGAGCCCCCCGTGCCCCCTTGTCCTATTGCTGAGTGCCTGGGAGAAGAGACCAACCCCCACCTGACCACAACTTCCCTTCAGGCACTTCCAGACAGTGCTGAGGTCACCTCTCAGCCTCCTCTTCTCCAGCACAAACACCCCCAGCTCCCTCAGCCTCTCCCCACAGCACTTGTGCTCCACTCCCTTCTCCAGCCTTGTTGCTCTTTTCTTTATGGCCTGTCTGTTGGTTCCTTTCAGCACCTCCCCTGCCCATCATCATGCAGGGCACAGGGGGCACCTGCAGACCCCTCTCCTGGAGCCACAACAGTTTTATCTGCTCCCCTGCAGCCCCTGGTGTTGTGCTCAGCTGCCATTCCTGCCTGGGTAAATATGTTTGCTCTGAGCAGAGCAGGAGATTGAAGGTCCCCGAGTCCTCCTGGCCGTTGGGCAGGTCCTTCTCACCCTCCCCAGGGATGCTTTGCCTCATTCACAGCGCCAGGACTTGCTCATCAACGTCCTGTGTGGAAGATGCTCCTTTTCTTTGCCCTCAGTCAGGTACAAACAGAGCAGAAATAGAAAATAAAGCCACCCCAAACACTGAGGGCTGTGTCTTCCTGCAGCAAAACTCAACAGGATTCCACTGATTTCCTGAGCTGTGGGGACCTCAGAGTTGGACTCGATGATCCTTGTGGGTCCCTTCCAACTCAGAACAGTCTGTGTGATTCTGACTTACCCTACATGGTGTTTAACTCTGATGTGGTTTTAATCCCTAAGTAAAACAAGGCAAAATTGCCATTTATAGGGCAGACACGATGGCAAACAAAGTCACTATTTCATAAATAAAAAGGGGAATACAGCTGAATTTGTGATGCTTTTAATCCTCCTGAAAGTCCCTCACTTGGCAGAAGAGTCACTGGTGCTTTGTGCCCTGAAGACAAAAGCAGAACTCTTTGAGTTTTTGGTGTGGAGAGTTATTCTAATTGTAGCCCTCTCAAAGTTTGCTGCCTTCTAATCAAGGCTTTGAGCTTGTTTTTTCTGTGCCTTCCCTCTCTGTGGTCGTGTTTAGCAGGAGGAAAATAAGTAGGAAAGCTCCCAAGACCAGCTCTAAAATTGCATCTGTAGAAAATGCCAGGTTTAAATTGACTGTGGTCCTGAAGCTCTTCCCAAGGCCCTGCCTTGATTGAAGTGAAGAGCAGCACTATAAATAAGTACAAATAATGGTAAATCTCCAGGTAACGTGGCTCTGTTGTAGAGCAGGAGCTCGAAAAACCAGCACAAAGATGCTTTGCAACCCAGTAATTCCAACTGCTGTGTCAAGTACACTAAAGCTGAACTGTGGAATAGGTAAAGCCAAGTACATCCTCCAGCCTTACATTTAATCTCCACAAGTGCATTCTGTGCCATGAGGAATAATTTATTACTGTAAATTACCAAAATAGGTGATTAATTGCCTTGCATTAGCACCGTGTGCTACAGTGAAATTATCACTCCAGCCATGGCATAAAAACATATTTCATCTCTTCTTCCCACAATGAAAACAGTGGCACGTTCCTGTGTGTTAATCAAGCTCTGCATTAATCAGGATAACGCCCCCTAATTGTGATTACAGTTAGAAATTAATTAATGCTCCCCTTAAACTAAAGCAGTGCTCTCAGCCAGGCAGTGGCTGCAGCCCTGGAGCTCTTGGGGCTCTGCAGCACCTCAAATCCTGTCTTGCCTTGCCTTGCTTTGCCTTGCCCTGCCTTGCCTTGCCTTGCCTTGCCTTGCTTTGCCTTGCCTTGCTTTGCCTTGCCTTGCTTTGCTTTGCCTTGCCTTGCCCTGCCTTGCCCTGCCTTGCCCTGCCTTGCCCTGCCCTGCCTTGCCTTGCCTTGCCTTGCCCTGCCT
>VWZD01010430.1:161439-172798 GCA_013396695.1 Sakesphorus luctuosus | reverse complement strand
CCTGCCCGGGGGTGCCGCTGCCCTGCCCTGCCCTGCCTGGGGGTGCCTCTGCCCTGCCTTGCCCTGCCTTGCCTTGCCCTGCCTTGCCCTGCCCTGCCTTGCCCTGCCTTGCCCTGCCTTGCCTTGCCCTGCCCTGCCTTGCCTTGCCTTGCCCTGCCTTGCCTTGCCCTGCCCCGTCTTGCCTTGCCTTGCCCTGCCCTGCCTTGCCCTGCCCTGCCCTGCCTTGCCTTGCCTTGCCTTGCCACCAACTGGGTTCATTTATTGTCTTTCCCTTTCCCCACTTCAAAACATTCTGGTGCTGCTTCCAGAGCAAACAGGGCTGGAACTCTGGGGTATAAACACTCCTCAAAGGCACAGAGATCAGATTCTGCAGCTTGCAGAGGGAACTGTTAAATGTGAGGGGTTTGTCTCTCCTGATCCCTGGAACTAATTCCCTTTTTGGCACCCTCTCTCTGCTGCCTGAATGACGTTTGGATTTGCCAGGCTCAAAATTCAGCTGAATCTTTCAGCTCAATGTAAACATTTGCAGTGCAAAGGAGAGGGGCTGGCACGAGGCTGGGCTGGCACACCAGCCTGGAGGGGATATTTATGCACTTTATACCAACCTCTCTTTATTTCCCATCCAGATTCCTCAGAGAGTCCCTCTCCAAGGCCGTAATTCCTGTGTGGGCTCAGCTCTGACAGGAGTGACTGAGGCTCTGTGTGACCACTCAAGAGGGAGAACATCCCTCCTCCAGACCCTGCTGGGGGAGAGACAGGACTTTCAGGATCTTTCTGGGAGTTCTGGAGAGAAGAAATGAGCAGCTGAAATGCTTCAGGAGTTCTCTTTTTGTGCTCAGCACAGAGGGAGCTGCTGGGCAGCAGCAAGAGGGTTGTGACCCCCTTCTCTGGCTGGGAATAACTTTGTGGCCAGGAGCAGATTTGGGATAAAAGCAGCAGAAATCTCTGGTTGTGGACTTGCCAGCCTTGCCCACTGATGAGCAGGAGACAGGGGGTTGTTGGGGTTTCCCAGAGCAAGGGCTGCTCATCCTCTGTGTGTCTCTGTGCAAACAGCTCCTCACTGCCTTGTTCCAGGGAGCTTGGGGTGGGCACCACTGGCAATGGGCACCAGCAAACCCAGAGCCTGAGAGAAAAGGTGATGGCAAGGCTGGGGCAGGGAGAAGACAAGAGTTTGGGACTGCTTTTCAGTATGAAGTTAAATTTTTTTTGTGCTGCTTTTCAATAAGCTCCCCAAAGCAAACCCAACTTAACTTTCAGATCCAGACCTGATGAGCAAACTCTGCTTTATTTTCCTCTCTAATCTCTCTCCTTTCAAATATCCCCTCCCTCAGTTAGGGCTGCTGTTGTGAGGATAATTTCCCCGAAGCAAACTACTCCTTCTGGCCTCTGGGAAGAGCTAAAGAGTAGGAATTGCCCTACCAGCAGCACCAACACCTTCTGTCCCCTGCCAAGGAGCCAGATGGAGGTGGGATGTAATCAGGTCATTTAAGAAAAGGGCAACTGAAAGACTCGGAGGAGGCAAGAACTGGGAAAGGCTATCACAGCTATTTTTGATTCTTAAAGAGGAGAGATTAATTTAGATCGTCTGGTGTACACAAGGAAGGAGAAAAAAAGTCTGTTTGAAAACAAAAGGGGCCCAGTTCTGACTGTTCTTATGGTCGTTGTCATTAACTGTGCTGATGAAAAGAGAACCAAACGGCTCCTGCTTCATTACTGAGCCCCAGCCTTTCAACCAAACAGCTCCAGACACAGGGCTTTGTTAGAGCAGAAAGGGAAGGAACAAATTCCCTGGATGCAACAGAGGCAGATAGAAATTCCCTCTCTAATGCGGCTGATTAGGGAAGACAAAGTTCTGTTGCCTTGGAAAAACAGCGTTGCTTGGGCCCTGGGGGGTCAGTGGGGCATCATGACCTCAGCCAGGAGAGGAGAATGGGATGGTCCAGGTTTCCAAGGGATGAGTCAAGGAGGATGTTTCCACATCACTGCTAACCAGGGGATGGTAAAGCAAAGCTTCCCAGCAACTGTGTCCTGCAGGAACAAGTTCCAAAGGATTGGCAGCTCCCTTTCAACTGGGCTGGACTGGTGGGGCTCAGGGATGCTGGACCAGACTGGTGGGGCCCAGGGATGCTGGACTAGACTGGTGGGGCCCAGGGATGCTGGACCAGACGGGTGGGGACCAAGGATGCTGGACGGGTGGGGCCCAGGGATGCTGGACCAGATGAGTGGGGCCCAGGGATGCTGGACCAGATGGGTGGGGCCCAGGGATGCTGGACCAGACGGGTGGGGACCAGGAATGCTGGACTGGAAAATGAGGAGTGAGGAAAACCCTGATCTCTTCCCCTTGCAAATAGTTGAATCTGGAAACAGTCCGGGAGGACCTGCCTTTGAGGGGGAGGATTGTGCAGCTGAAAGAATCACAGCAATTCTTTCAGGTATCACATTTTAAACTCAAGTTTAGAGTAATCCTGGTCCTTGTAATTGAGAGAGTGGAGGGACCTGCAGCATCAGGTGCCAAAAATGCTGTGCAAGCCTTTGGGTTTCTGCTCATGTTCCTGCTCCTTTTCTCCCCCACGAGCAGATTGTTCTTGTCTGCCAGTGGTTAATGGAGCCGTGTGATTAGTGAGGTGCTGGATGAATGGAAACTGCTAAAAATAGAAGCTGAAGTGTTGGAGAAGGAGATAATGGTGAGGTGGGGCCTATTCATAAGGCAGTTTTGGAGTTCCCAACCTGCTTCTGCTCCTCCATTCATCCACCAGGGCTCGGTAATCTCCAGGTTGTCACAAGAATTCTAACACAAATACAGTAAATGAAGGGACAGCTCAGACTTATTAGGAGTGGCAAAGCCTTGTGCTTCCTTAATTCATTTCCTCACCTCTTCTCTCAGAGCAGAGAGAAAGGAGAGTTGATCCAGAGGCAGGTATTGAACTGCCCTTTCCCCTCTGCTGTTTAACTTTAGCTCACCCTCTGACCAAGAGCTCTGCAAATCAATTAGGGCTGCCAAGCCCAGCTCTAAGTGCATCACCAGGGCAAATGGCAACATTAAGAAAAATTCTCCAACATTTCTGACCTTGACTGAAGTGAAAATGCTCGTGGCACAGGCTAAACAGGAGCAAAGATTGGCTATTAAAGCTCCTCAGAGCTGGAGAATCCCCAGAGCTGGAGAATCCCCAGAGCTGGAGAATCCTCAGGTTCCCTCCAGCCTCTGGTTGCTTTGGCTGAGCCATGACCACTTGGAAACTGTCTGGAAGGAAAATTTAATTTACAGCATTGTTTATTCCCATCCTTCCTGCAAGAAGGAGCATGGAATTCTCTGGAAAATGCAAACTTAGAGCTTGTTCCTTCCTAGGAAAACGTTATTTGGTCATGATGAAAGATGTCAATGTGCTGAAGCATCCAGAGAGTAAATGGCACAAAAATCTCCTAATCCTCTTCCTTTTTTTTTCCCTGGATCGTTCCCATTTATTGGCTTTGCCTCTTTAGTGCATGGAAATATTAATTGTCTGATAAAAAGCAGCCCCCTCAGCCCTGGTTTCCCAGCTGCTGGTTGAGGGCAGGACCACCATCCTCTCAGCTCTGGTTGTTACAAACTGCTGCTTGTTGGCATCACTCTGGTGAAATAAGTAAAACCTTGAAGGGCTTGAAACTTGTATTACTTTTTAATATGAGTAACTTTAATAGAAAGGCTGAAATGTTTCTTTCTATTGCAGTGCCTCAGCATTTCCATGGCCATAAATTCCTCTCTTGCCAGTCTGTTATTACTGATGTCTCAATTCTTTCTACTTCTCTGAGCACTTAAATTGAAATCAAATAAAGTTTAGGCTTTATGTATTCTTAATTTAATGAAATTCAGCTTAAAGTTGTAGAAAAACAGTCCTTGGCATGGAGTGCTGCTGCTTTTAGAGAAAGTCCTTAATAAGTAGAGCAGCAGGATGGGCAGAGTGTGATTTTAGTAGGAATAAACAGGTAAAAGTTTCACCTCTTAGAAGAGTGGAACAGAAAAAAAAAGGTTTTGCCTTCTTGTTGTTTTTTTTTTTTTTTTGTGCTTTGAAATGCAATTTGTGTGTTTGAGTTTATAGGGATAAAAAGGTGTTATTTTGAACGAAAAAAGGAGAAATAAAGGAGTTGGGGTGGCTTTGGGTGGCCATTCCTGGGGGACTAAAAGACCCAGAGGCTCTTTCTCAACTGTTCAAGCATTTCCTGGCAGCACCAAGTCCAGGGCAGGTCACCCAGAGAGAATCTGACCAAATATCGAGGGCAGTGTGATGGTGAACACAAACCAACCCCCAAACTGTTCCCAAGGGTGCAAAATCAGCATTTCTTTCAGCTGACAAAGATGCCCAAGAGAAGGAAAAGGGGCTGTGAGATTCCTTCAGTTCTCTCTTGTTGCAGGGAGAACACTCAGGACTGAAGTTCTGTATCCCAAACTTCTCTTTTTTCGATATTTTTATTGTTTTCTAGAATCATTCAGTCCTTAGGAAAGCTCTGAGCTGCTGACTGTATTTATATCTTTGCAGAAACTGTTCCCCACGGTTCATTAGAGGCTTTTTTCACCCAGAGGAATTACAGTTTGCATAAAGGCCGAGTGGATTGTGCTGTTGTCACTGTGCTCAGTGTGCCTGTCCTGGCACTGGCAGAAGAGCCATCCTTTTATTGTTCCTGATCATTTGAGTCTCTTAATCAGTCCTGAACCCACACAAAATGCTCTCAGCAAGCAGTAATGGGTTTAATAATGATGGGTACAATGGTTTTCCCTTTGGAGAGGGGTCATGGAAAGAGGAGTTTCTCAAGTAACCTCTGAGTGTGCATCTAAATGGACTTCACAGCATCTCTGGGGTGACTGCAGGAGACTGAGGGTAAAACAGGGACCATTCTGCTCCCTCCTCATCCAACCAGACACTAAAATGAGGATTTTAAAGGCACTTCAGTAGTTCTGCTCCTGCAGCCCTGGGGATTTGCTGGGGGGCTTTGCTGAGGTTGATTCCCAGGGGTGGGAAGGCTCATTCTTCACTGAGGAGCAATCCTTGAAACACTCACATGATCAACCCAAAAAAGTAAATAAAATGTTTGGCCTTTACCAGCTGAAAAGCAGGTTTAAAAATAAAAATTAAAAAAACCATATAAAAGTGGGTTAGATCAACCTGAAACAGCCTGTTTGTTCACAGAATGGTTTTTCTTTTCCTTTCTTTGGTTGTTCCTGAATACTTTGTTTTGTCTCAGGCCAACAATTACTTGAGATGGATCAGATCTCCACCCCTGAGGATTTGTCCCTGATCTTGTAAGGATTTGTAAGATGGACTGTGATATTTTTTCCCCAATAAGGTTAATTGGTCCTTAGATTTTTTTTTATTCCTCTGTAAAGACTTTTGTGCCCTTTTGATTAAAAAGAAAGCAAAGATTTAGCTGATCCTCCTCCAAGCTCCTTCCCAGCCCTCCTGGTGCTTCTAAATCTGATTTTAAAGTGTCTTCAGGCCCTTCATTTGTCCATGGGTGAAAGTGCCAGTTTGTGGAGTAAATAGATAAATTAAAGGGAAAAAAACCCCCAAAACACCAATGGAAATATCCAAATTCAACAAGTCTACAGGAAAATATCTCGTGTCCAAGTGACACCCAGCAGGGAGGGGCTGAGGGGAGGGACATTCTTTCCCACTCACAATTTGCTCCTCAGGAAGGACACCCCAATGTCAATTAAGACATGCAGTGGCTTCATTATCAGTTTAACCAGCGAGTCACACGAGTCCCAGCCCTCTGGTAGGAGCAGTAATTGAGCAAATTAAATCATCACGGGGCCATGTGGTGGCAGGTGCTGCGGGAGGGAAATGCAGGGCATGGGCAGAGGCTGCTTGGAGAGAGAAGCAGGATGGAAGGGGGGATGGAAAGGAGGGGCAATGATGCCCACAGCAAAACTGTGTCTGCCTGGGAGCATTTCAGACTGTAGAGGAGATCTGAGACTTCTACCCCTTTATTCCTGATCTCCAAAACCTCTGTAACCTCTTCCCTCTCCCTGCTCTGCCCCCTTCTTTTTTCCCCCCAGCTCTACCCCCTTTTTTTTCCCTTCCCCCATCTCTGCCCCCTTTTTCCCCCCCAGCTCTGCCCCCTTTTTTCCTCCAGCTCTGCCCNATTCCACCATCTCTGCCCCCTTTTTTTTTCTTCCCCCAGCTCTGCCCCCGCTTTTTTTCCCCCCAGCTCTGCCTTTTCTGCTCTCCCAACTCCATCTCCCCCAGGAGGGTCTCTCCCTTTGCTCCACATCCCCTGGCCCATGACACTGGTTGGTCCAGTATGAAAAGCCACCCTTCAATATTCCAAGGCCAGGTTGGACAGGGCTTGGAGCAGCCTCCGGAAGGTGTCCCTGCCCATGGATGGGTTTGAGGTCCCTCCCACGCCAAACCATCCCCTGATTCCACGACTGGAAGGTGTCCCTGTGGGGATGGAGCTGGAGCAGCAGCAGCAGCTCAGAGTGCCCTGCCCTGGTGGGATATAAATCTGCAAACTGGCCCAGTCCCATTGTGGGAGCTCAGCACAAAGCCAGGGCTGGCTGTGACCCTGGATGCATCAGCCCTTGGCAGGGGCCCAGCCCACCACTTAGTGAGATGTTTCTGGAGAAAAAAAGAGGCTGAGTGGCATTTTTTATATTAATATCTCTTCTTTCTCCATCCCCCAGCATGTTAAATTCAACTTTGCTTTAGCCCTGCCAGGGCAGGATTGTGTTTTCTTTTTCTAGCTGGGGTTTGGAATAGTATATTAATCCAGAAACAATTAAATAAAATCCTAATTCTAGCTGTTAATTCTAAGAAAATAGGGAGTTATTTCAGCAATCCTACTCTTGTGCTCTGGGTTTGCAGCTTCTTTTAATTTGCTTTAATGAAACAGGAGCAGCAAATTAAGATATTTGGAAGAATCACAACCCCCAGGAACTCTCAAACCTTTGGGCCTGGTTTCCTTTAACATTTAACCCAAAAGCTTTCTTTTAAAAATGGTCCTCACTCTGTGGTATTTCTTTTTGAGCTCCTGGTCCATTTGACAAGTCTGGCAGCTCTTTAGGGCCTCTTGCTTTTATTTTGACGTGGGTAATGAGCAGTGTAAAGAATTGTGAGTCTCTGTTGGTATTAATAAAAACTGCAGTGCAGGGGTCAGAGCAGATAAATCCTGGCTTTAATCTTTGAATGGGGTGAGAATTATGGAGCAAAACCCCCTCCTGGGTGAGGCTTTGGCCCTGAGCTCCATCCTGCAGTGGGCAGGTTTGGAAGGGATGCTTTGCCCCTGGGCCAGAGAAACAGGATATAAAATTGGGCACGTTGGATTTGCTCGGATATTCAGTGTATTTGGTGCTCTCTGGAGCTCTGAGCTGGGGCACAGCACTGCCCAGTGCCCCCCTGCACCCTGCTGTGCCAGGCTGGTGGGCAGCAGGGGGGTGAATCCTGGCCCAGACTGAGCAGATGGCCCAGAGATCCTGCATGGGAGGCTCTTACCTTGACTCAGTGCTTTTCCTTCAGGGTGAATTGGGGACAAGGAGGAAAATCCCTGCTCTGTGCCTGTCTCTGCTCTCACTGAGGCTCCTCCAGGGCTGCCCAGGGATCTTGGGCACGCTCTGAATTTCAAAAGCAGGTGGGTTCCTCCACCTGCAAATGAAAGCACATGGAATTTTTTTTTTTATTTTTATTTCTCCGAATCTTGGACCCAAACTGGTCCAAACAAGCTCCCAAGGCAGCTCTGGAGCCAATCCATGTGCCTTTCTAAAAAGATTTTATTTCAGCCAGAACTTGCCAAAAGGAGGGAGAAAAGATTCCAAAGGTGCCACTTGGTCATGATTTGTGATTGTTAATGTTTGAAGTCTTGTCTGGCCCCAGTGGGGTCTGGAGTGTGCTCACCATGTCCCAGTTGCTCTCCATCCTCTCTCTATGGGGAGAGGCTGAGGGAGCTGGGGGTGTTTGTGCTGGAGAAGAGGAGGCTGAGAGGTGACCTCAGCACTGTCTGGAAGTGCCTGAAGGGAAGTTGTGGCCAGGTGGGGGTTGGTCTCTTCTCCCAGGCACTCAGCAATAGGACAAGGGGGCACGGGGGGCTCAAGCTCTGCCAGGGGAAATTGAAGTTGGAGAGCAGAAAAAACTTCTTTGCAGAGAGAGTGCTGAGGGATTGGAATGGGCTGCCCAGAGAGGGGGTGGATTCCCCATCCCTGGAGGTTTTTCAGCTGAGCTTGGCCGTGGCACTGAGTGCCATGATCTGGTAAAGGGACTGGAGTTGGCCCAAGGGTTGGACTTGATGATCTCAGAGGGTTTTTCCAACCCAATCCATCCTGTGATTCTGTGGATGTGGCACTGAGTGAGAATCCACCATGTCTTGATCCAACCCCACTGTGATCACCAGCCCAGGGCACGGAGTGCCCTGGGCTGGTGATCACAGTGGGATTGGATCAAGGGTTGGACTTGCTGATCTCGGAGGTCTTTTCCAACCCAATCCATTCTGTGATAACAGCTGGATATAAACAGCTGGATATAAACACCTGGATGCAAACAGGCTCGCCCTGCATGCCCTGAACACACTGATGGGGTGCTGGGCTGGTCCAAAGGCAAAAGGGACCTCCAGTGCCTGAAGGGACCTCCAGGAAAGATGGAGAGGAGCTTTTTACGAGGACAGGGAATCACAGGATGAGGGGCAATGGTTTCAAACTGAAAGACATGAGGGTTAGTTGGGATATTGGGAAAAAAATCCTTCCCCGTGAGGGTGGGCAAGCCCTGGCACAGAGAAGCTGTGGCTGCCCCATCCCTGGGAGTGTCCAAGGCCAGGTTGGATGAGGCTTGGAACAACCTGGGCTGGTGGAAGGTGTCTCTGCCCATGGCAGGGGGTGGAATGAGATGGATTTTAAGGTCCCTTTCCACCCAGGCCATGCTGTGATTCCGTGAATGTCTGGAAAAGGTCCTCCAGGGCTGGGCTCACACAGCTCCAGGACACACTGGAATATGGATGTGTGCTTGTTTTTGAGGCTGCTGCTGGATTTGTGTTTGGAAAGCTTTGATCTACAGCTCCTTTGAACCCAGAGTTGTTGTCAGAACGGAGCCAACAGGAACAGGCTGAGTCTCCCTCTGTAGTTCCTATGGAAACTGGATTCTCCATGGCCACAGGGCTCAGATCCAGCTTTGGGGCCACCACAGAACCAGGTGGGGTGAGGAGACAGGATGAGATCCATGAAATTCCATTCTAGACCTCATTTTAACATCCCCCCTCCCCTCCAAATGTCCTGTCAAAATAAATATCTGTACAGAGCTGCTAAATGAGGCTCCACAACCTCCAGCTTAGTCCTGGAGACCAACAGGAGTTTCCCTCCTGTTATATTAAAATTCCAGGGATTTCCACTAGCATGGAAAACCAGACTCCTCCCTGGCCTTAAAATTCCGGGGATTTCCACTAGCATGGAAAAACAGACTCTTCCCTGGCCTTAAAATTCCAGGGATTTTCACTGGCATGGAAAAACAGGCTCTTCCCTGGCCTTAAAATTCCAGGAATTTCCACTAGCATGGAAAAACAGGCTCTTCCCTGGCCTTAAAATTCCAGGGATTTCCACTAGCATGGAAAAACAGGCTCTTCCCTGGCCTTAAAATTCCAGGGATTTTCACTGGCATGGAAAAAGAGGCTCTTCCCTGGCCTTAAAATTCCAGGGATTTTCACTAGCATGGAAAAAGAGGCTCTTCCCTGGCTTTTCAGGAAGGTTTTTTTGTCCTGGCCATTTTTTTTCCCCCTCACTTCTATTTTCTGCTTTGCTCTCTCCACTCACCTGCCTTTCCCTTTTGGAATTACCCCCAGAAAAACAATGTTTGCTGGTTTGTTCACAGCCAGGGCTTGTTCAGCCCTTCCCAGGAGCCTCCCTGACATTATCTGTGAGATGTCAGGAGTGTTTTTTAAACGTCTGCACACTCTTCTCTGCCCACCGTTGATCTAATCTATCAGAAGCTTTTTTTAAATCTTTTGTTGGGAAAAAATTGGTAATTTTCTCTGCATTTTGTGTGGTCTTTAAAAGCAGGCGAGGGAGAACTGTCCCAGAATTGTAATAACTTATCTCTGCTTGTTCCCTGTGTTAGGTATTATTATTAATACTTATCAGTCTATTGTGTGTAGGAAATTAAAAAGCCTGAAGTGACCTGATGGGACTGAATGTTTTATGTTGGAAACTCAGTTTAGAGAAATTTGTGCCTTTGTCACAACCATAAGGGAAAAAAAAGTGATTGTCTGAGTTTAAGAACTTTATTTCAAACTGAATTATTTTTCTTGGTTTTTTATTTATTTTGTTTTTAACTAAACACCACAGAGGCAAAAAGAAAATAAAGGAGACTCTCCCTTTATCCCCCAAAAGGGCAGAAACCCAAAGCAGAACCATCCCCTGCCCCAGACAGGGTAATTCAGTACAAAACCATTAAATAAATATATTTAAGTGGAGATCTTCTGTGCAGAAGGAAGTTATTTGAAGTTACTGTGTATAAATAATATATTTTAGTTTTCATCAACAACTAATTTTCCTTCACACAAAACACCCAGAGCAAATGTTGCTCTAAAATCATTTAATTACTATCTCTTGCACAGAATTATTTGTTATGAACTTTCTGTCTTTCAGCATCTTCTCCTCTTTGATAAAATCTCATTTTCCCACTCAAATTCTGTAGCCTGAATGGGATCAGCACTTTTCTCTATTTAGAATGAATTGGGTTTTCTGCTTTATTAAAGTGCAGTGAAAGAGGAAAAATCTTTCTCAGGAATCCTGGAGAGTGTTTGGCTTTTCTGTTTCTTCTTTTCAAAGGGCATAAATGTTTTTCAATATTTAAAATGTTTTTCTGCAAACTGTCTGATAATTCTCCAGTTGCAAAAGGAATTTTGTTTCAATCCCACGCCATGACCTTGCCCAGCTGCTCCAAGGCCACAACTACTCATAATAATACGCAATATATTCAATATTCTGGGCTTTGACCTGAAAGGTTAATATTAACAAAACTGAGCAATTACCTTGAGGTGGAATCTCTTGGCACACCAATAGAAATCAATGTGAAACCTCCACTCCAGCACTGGCTTTGGGGGTGTATAAATATAAATTAGGATCACTAAAAGAACAAAGAATGAGCCCAGAGCTGTCCTGGAGTTAATTCTTTGGTGTTCAGGTTTCAACACCTTGCAGGGTTTTGGTGTGGGGTTTGGTGCTGAAATTCCCTTTCTGTAGGTCTTGGTTTGAACAGAATTTCTTGGAGGGCTTTGGGGAGGTCTCAGTTCAGGAAAGAGATTGAGGGGCTGGAGCGGGGCCAGAGAAGAGCAACGAGGCTGGAGAAGGGAGTGGATGTGGCACTGAGTGTCCTCTTAAACACCTCCAGGGACAGAGAATCCACCA
>VWZD01010430.1:139600-155941 GCA_013396695.1 Sakesphorus luctuosus | reverse complement strand
CAGGTCTCAGCTCAAGTGGATGTGTTGGGTTAGATGAGGAAAGAGAGGACCATGTGTGGCTGTGAATGTGGCACTGACTGAAAATCCAACCAGCAGAGCTGTCCAGGGTGAACTCACCAGTGATTTCTGCAGCCAGAGCTCATCCTTGCACAGGTTTTGTGCATCCTGTAGGATTCAACCTGCTGGAGAGCTGCTAATATTTTCTTGGCCGTGATATNTGGCCAAAGCCACCAGGCTGTCCCAGGTCATGGTCTGGCTTAGCCAGGTATCAGCTCAAGTGGGTGTGTTGGGTTAGATGAGGAAAGAGGGGACCATGTGTGGCTGTGAATGTGGCACTGACTGAAAATCCAACCAGCAGAGCTGTCCGGGGTGAACCCATCACTGATTTCTGCAGCCAGAGCTCATCCCTGCACAGGTTTTGTTCATTTTATAGGATTCAACCTCCTGGAGAGCTGCTCATCTTTTCCTGGCCATGGTAGATCCTGTGCCTACAAACAGTTTGAAGATCCTAAACTTTTTGTTTCCTCTGCTTTGCAAACTGCTTGACTTCCAAAGGATCTTTCCAGCCAGAGCTTTGTATGAGCAAGGATGAATTTAGTGCTGTGCACCCAGAGAGGGAGAATTCCCCTTCAGTCTGGGGTTCCTTACTCCTGTAATTAGTGCAGTCCTTGCTTTATTTGCACATCCAGTGCTCTGAGTTGCATCTGGTACTCTGTCTTCCTCCCTGAGCCAGATTTAAGCCAAGTGGTCCAGATAGTGATGAAATAGAACCACATTCTACAACCATCTGAAATGAAAAGTTGATTTTTGGAATAACTTGATGGAAAGTCTTCCCATCTGCAGTTACAGCTGAGTAGATTCAGTTCCAGGAGTGTGGACACGAGCAGGAAGGTTCTGAGAAAGTCTCAGCCAGGGAGAACAGTTTGCAGGAAAAAAGATGACCATTATCAGTCCCTGAGACAGATGGAGATCAAGGCAGTTGTTTGAATGGTAAATGTAAAATGAACATGAACTTTGAGAGTTTTAGAGAAGACTCAGCCTATTGAGAGCCTGTCACACCTTGCCCTGTCTCTTCACTAGCAGCTGTAAGAGCTCATTGTGGTCTCAATTCTTCTTCTCCAGGCACTGTGTGATTTAAAAGGGCAACTAACAGACCACTTTAAATATTTGGGATTGTCCCATCACCTGCTCTGGTGTTTCTAAGCCCAAGAGGGCCGTGACATACAAGTCTACAATGGGATCTCAGCTCTCCACTCCTGATGCAAAGCACTTCTGAGCTGCTCCATTGCCATTTTAAGCAGTGCCATGTGTGCTTAACAAAGGGATTAGAGGGGGAAAAGTCTAAGGGAATCAAGTGCATTATTCCTCTAAGGGAAAGGAGAGAGAAGAGCAAACCCACTTGTGTGAGTTAATGCGTTTTTTGAGGAGCTCTCAGCACAGTGGGGAGGGTTGGATGGGAGAGAGGCAGTGGAGAAACAACTCCAGAGCCTGTTTGAGTCCAGGGGAGGATCTTCCTTGATGGGAGTGAATTGTTCCTGAGGCCCTTGAGCTGTGCTGGAAAGGCACTTCACTGTGCCAAGGGCTCTGCAGTGGAAGTGCAGGGAAACACTGGGGCTGGTGTCAAACACAGCTCAATATACTGAATATTGCAGCTCCTGGGAGGGGTTTAACTCAGCTGGACCCGTGGCTGTGGCTGGGAAAAGGCACTGCCACTGGAGGGGAGGCAGCTGAGGAGGTGCTTGGAGGTGTGACAGCACCCAGGGAGTCCTGGAGCATGTCAGGGAGGGTTGGGTTGGATCTCAGGACAAGGCTCTTCCCCCAGAGGGTGGTGGGCACTGAACAGGCTCTCCAGGAGTGTTGGGACAACGCTCTGAGTGACAGGGGGGGATTGTTGGGGTGTCTCTGCAGGGTCGGGGCTTGGACTGGATGATGATCTTTGTGGGTGTCTCCCCACATTCCATGGTTCTCTGTGAGTGTTTCTTTCTGGGTTTTGCTGTTGCCCTGAGGACTCAGAGGTTTCCCACATCCCAGGATGGATGGAAGGTGGTGGGAGGAGGAGGGGGAGAGCAGCAGGAATCTGGTCAGAATGCTGGATTTTTCGTGTCCTTGTGATGTCATTGCAAACCACCCTGGTCACAAGGAGGTGATTTCATTGTGTCAGTTTAGAAGGCACTGTGTGAACATGAACCCCCTGNCCCAGGTCATGGTCTGTCATGGCCAAAACCACCAGGTTATGGTCTGTCATGGCCAAAGCCACCAGGCTGTCCCCAGGTCATGGTCTGTCATGGCCAAAGCCACCAGGTTATGGTGTGTCATGGCCAAAGCCACCAGGCTGTCCCCAGGTCATGGTGTGTCATGGCCAAAGCCACCAGGTCATGGTCTGTCATGGCCAAAGCCACCAGGCTGTCCCAGGTCATGGTCTGGCTTAGCCAGGTATCAGCTCAAGTGGGTGTGTTGGGTTAGATGAGGAAAGAGGGGACCATGTGTGGCTGTGAATGTGGCACTGACTGAAAATCCAACCAGCAGAGCTGTCCGGGGTGAACCCATCACTGATTTCTGCAGCCAGAGCTCATCCCTGCACAGGTTTTGTTCATTTTATAGGATTCAACCTCCTGGAGAGCTGCTCATCTTTTCCTGGCCATGGTAGATCCTGTGCCTACAAACAGTTTGAAGATCCTAAACTTTTTGTTTCCTCTGCTTTGCAAACTGCTTGACTTCCAAAGGATCTTACCAGCCAGAGCTTTGTATGATCAAGGATGAATTTAGTGCTGTGCACCCAGAGAGGGAGAATTCCCCTTCAGTCTGGGGTTGTTTGCTCCTGTAATTAGTCCAATTCTTGCTTTATTTGCACATCCAGTGCTCTGAGTTGCATCTGGTACTCTGCCTTCCTCCCTGAGCCAGATTTAAGCCAAGTGGTCCAGATAGTGATGAAATAGAACCACATTCTACAACCATCTGAAATGAAAAGTTGATTTTTGGAATAACTTGATGGAAAGTCTTCCCATCTGCAGTTACAGCTGAGTAGATTCAGTTCCAGGAGTGTGGACACGAGCAGGAAGGTTCTGAGAAAGTCTCAGCCAGGGAGAACAGTTTGCAGGAAAAAAGATGACCATTATCAGTCCCTGAGACAGATGGAAATCAAGGCAGTTGTTTGAATGGTAAATGTAAAATGAACATGAACTTTGAGAGTTTTAGAGAAGGCTCAGCCTATTGAGAGCCTGTCAGACCTTGCCCTGTCTCTTCACCAGCAGCTGTAAGAGCTCATTGTGGTCTCAATTCTTCTTCTCCAGGCACTGTGTGATTTAAAAGGGCAACTAACAGACCACTTTAAATATTTGGGATTGTCCCATCACCTGCTCTGGTGTTTCTAAGCCCAAGAGGGCCGTGACATACAAGTCTACAATGGGATCTCAGCTCTCCACTCCTGATGCAAAGCACTTCTGAGCTGCTCCATTGCCATTTTAAGCAGTGCCATGTGTGCTTAACAAAGGGATTAGAGGGGGAAAAGTCTAAGGGAATCAAGTGCATTATTCCTCTAAGGGAAAGGAGAGAGAAGAGCAAACCCACTTGTGTGAGTTAATGCGTTTTTTGAGGAGCTCTCAGCACAGTGGGGAAGGTTGGATGGGAGAGAGGCAGTGGAGAAACAACTCCAGAGCCTGTTTGAGTCCAGGGGAGGATCTTCCTTGATGGGAGTGAATTGTTCCTGAGGCCCTTGAGCTGTGCTGGAAAGGCACTTCACTGTGCCAAGGGCTCTGCAGTGGAAGTGCAGGGAAACACTGGGGCTGGTGTCAAACACAGCTCAATATACTGAATATTGCAGCTCCTGGGAGGGGTTTAACTCAGCTGGACCTGTGGCTGTGGCTGGGAAAAGGCACTGCCACTGGAGGGGAGGCACCTGAGGAGGTGCTTGGAGGTGTGACAGCACCCAGGGAGTCCTGGAGCATGTCAGGGAGGGTTGGGTTGGATCTCAGGACAAGGCTCTTCCCCCAGAGGGTGGTGGGCACTGAACAGGCTCTCCAGGAGTGTTGGGACAACGCTCTGAGTGACAGGGGGGGATTGTTGGGGTGTCTCTGCAGGGTCGGGGCTTGGACTGGATGATGATCTTTGTGGGTGTCTCCCCACATTCCATGGTTCTCTGTGAGTGTTTCTTTCTGGGTTTTGCTGTTGCCCTGAGGACTCAGAGGTTTCCCACATCCCAGGATGGAGGGGGGGTGGTGGGAGGAGGAGGAGGAGAGCAGCAGGAATCTGGTCAGAATGCTCAGGGCTGGATTTTTCGTGTCCTTGTGATGTCATTGCAAACCACCCTGGTCACAAGGAGGTGATTTCATTGTGTCAGTTTAGAAGGCACTGTGTGAACATGAACCCCCTGCCCTGGAATCAGGGATGGTCTGCACTGTCCAACCCTGGAACCCCCAGAGAGAGGTGACCTGCAGCCTTGTGTTCCCCAGGCCCTGCATGGTTTCCCTGGGGCAGACAGGGGGTCACACCCTGCAGAATTGTTTGGTTCCTTTTTTCCCCACTAACAGTACAAAACGCAGAACAACCCAACCTGTCCAAGCGCTTCCCTGCTGAGCTCTTCACCTTGGGCAGGTGCTGGGGAAGTCAATTCTAGGATTAATCTTACCAATTTCTAAATTTATTCCTTGTAATCAGCAATGCGTTTTCTCTAACTACAGGAACCATTACGTGACCAGTACATGATCTGATTAAACCCACCCTATTAATGGTCCTCTCTGTGGGTTTGGGATCCTTTAATGAGTGAGGGAACTGCAGCACAACTCAGCTTGATTTGGTCGTGTTTGGGATTTAAAAATTATTTTCCCTGTTTAATGGCCAAGTAATTGATGATGAATCCATGATGACAGTCCTGTTAAATCCTTGATGAAAATGCTCCAGTGCCTGAGAGGGACATCAAGCCCAGCTAAGGTGGGAGAAGTTATAATTAATTCAGCTCTTGTATGAATAATGGCGGGTCAGAGGCTGAGCTCCAGGTCTGTGCTCACTTTGGCAGCTCTGTTTGTGATCACATCCACAAATGCAGCAGTGGGAGATGGGGGATAAAACAGCAGTGACACCTGAAAGCTGCAGTTATTTACTGCAGTGTCAGCTGGGAGATTTCCTGTGATCTCCTGAAAACCTCGTGGCAGATTAAAGGCAGACTCTGAAGGGTTGGAGACAAAGCTCAGTGTAATTCAGCAATTCCATAAATATTTATTTATGCACAGCTGCTCTTGTGGGTGACTTACAGGTGTGCCTGTGCCTCCTCCAGGGACCATTTCCCTTCCCTTGCTGAACTTGTCATTCTTTTGGACCACTCCTTTTTTCACAGTGCACTGAGTAAATCCAGCAGGGTTGGGTTTCAGGTCAGACAGCAGGAAAAGGTTTGGAGCTGTAGGATTGTTCAGGGAATAAATGGTTTGAGGGACTGGTAGGACCTTTATCATAGGAGAGGACAGACTTTCTCCCAAGGGATCGGTGAGGGCTGAGCCTGCCCTGGGGCAGCAGAGAGCAGAGAAGCTCTCACAGCTCCTTCTCACCCTGGTTCTGAGGAACCTGTCAAATGGTGGTTGAATTTCCTCAGCTGTTGATGTAAACTGAAAAATTCCCTTCTGACCCTTGAGAAAAGGTGTGTCTTCACAGGGCAGGCACTGGGGGACACCCAGAAAAGACCAGGCTTGACAATCTGCCTCTGCTTTCTGTGCTGCTGCACCTTTGGTTGCCCCAGAGCCTCGAGGCACATTGAGGCAGATTTATTTTTGGGTTTGTTTTTGCTTTGTGAGCTCTGGTAGTTGGCTCGGTTTACATTTTTTCATTGCTGCTTTGCCTTGTGAAACCTGGATTGCCAAGCGTGAGTTTGGCTGGGTTTGGGCTGCCACGTGCCAGGCACTGGCTGCTGATGGGCACCAGTGCCAGGCAGCACAATGTCACCCTCCAGGTGACTCCTCCCAGCTGGTTCTGCTGTCCCAGGAGGGAATTGCTGCCAGCTCTGCTGCCACATTTCCCAGATTTTGCTCTCCCTACAGGCCAGTCTCCATCACAAAGATTTTGGGGGAGTGTGCAGGGAACTGGATCAGACCAATCTCAGGAACCTGTCAGAGTTCAGGGAGAGTTTGGACAACGCTCTCAGGCACAGGGAGGGATTTTGGGGTGTCCTGTGCAGGGCCAGGAGTTGGACTGTGCTCCTTGTGGGTCCCTTCAGGCTCAGGATATTCCATGGCATCCCGTGCTGCCAAATCCCAGGAGCTCAGCCCCTCTCTCAGTGCAGCTCCTTGTGCTGATTCCTCATCCTCAGCTCCACACACACACACGAGGAGAGGGGAAAAATACCTTCATTTTGGGATGTGGAATTTCACATGAGAATCTCAGGCAGCTCCTGCTTTAGTGCAGCAGCACAGGGGGCAGTGCCAGGCAGAAAGGGCAGGGCAGGGGGCTGTGAACCCTTTTGGGGGGTGGTGGTACCACCCCGAAGCTGCTCCCAGGCCAAGGACAGCTCAGGAGCAAGGGATGCTCAGCCCTTGGTTGTTCTGCTTTGAGCACAGATTTTATCCATCTATGTGTAAACCCACAAAATAAATAGGGCAGTACACACTGGTTTTGCTCTGCTTTGATCAGAGTGCAGTTCCTCCAGAGCTGTCCTGATTAAATCAGAATGGCAACAAATTGAAAGGGCTCCTGTCTGATTTGTGAGGCTCCTTCAGGTGTTAAGGAGGGAGAAAAACATCCAAGGGATGAGGAAAAGATGGTTTACCGTTTCATTGCCAAACGAAACTGCCTCTTGCTGACACAGAGGACATTGTGTTCAGGGATGGGTGCTCTGGGATTTTGGAAAGGTGGGAATTCCCAGGTTCTCCTCACTGATCTGAGTCCAGGGAGGCACCAGGTGGAGAGCTCAGGATTCCTCCCAGCAGCTCCTGGTGCCTCCTGCCCTTCCCAGGGGAAAGGCTTGGAGTTCCCAGGCAAAAAGTTTGGAGTTCCCAGGAGAAAGACTTGGTGTTCCAGGAAAAAAGCTTGGAGTTCCCAAGAGAAGGGCTTGGAGTTCCCAGGAGAAGGGCTTGGTGTTCCCAAGAGAAGGGCTTGGAGTTCCCAAGAGAAGGGCTTGGTGTTCCCAAGGGAAAGGTTTGGAGTTCCCAGGAGAAGGGCTTGGTGTTCCCAGGAGAAGGGCTTGGAGTTCCCAGGAGAAGGGCTTGGAGTTCGCAGGAGAAGGGCTTGGAGTTCCCAGGAGAAGGGCTTGGAGTTCGCAGGAGAAGGGCTTGGAGTTCCCAGGAGAAAGGCTTGGAGTTCCCAGGAGAAGGGCTTGGTGTTCCCAAGGGAAAGGCTTGGAGTTCCCAGGAGAAGGGCTTGGTGTTCCCACCATCCATGAGCACTCCTGGTGGGTCTCAGGTGTGTGCAGGGGCGATAACTGAGGCAGAGCAGCTGAGGGGATTGGACTCTGGAATATTTTCCCTGCAGACACATTCCTGTGCCTCTCAGCCTGTCCCTGCCATGGCCACAGTGAGGACACAAGGCTGAGGTGGCATTGTGTCAGCTCAGGGAGGAAAACAAGTGGGAAGAACTTGTCAGGGGAGAATCTGAGGGCTTAAGTGAGTCCTAAAAATCAGCTCAAGTCAAGGTGTAATCTCTGCCAGAGCTGCTCCCACAGTGCCCTGACTGTTCCTATTAATAACCACCTGCAGGGGAGGGAGAAAACCTGATCCCACTGAGGCTTTTGATACTGTAAACATCAGGTTTTTGTTCTGTTCTGCCTGTTCCAAGCAGGAACCCTTGGAGGCAAAGCAGGGTTTGTGCTTTCATCCTGCAGTGGAGCTGCCCCAGTGACGTGGCTGTGCCCTGGGTGCCCATCCCAAGGGGCACAGCACTGCCATGCCCTGCAGCCAGTGGGCTTTAACTCACCTCTGGCACTCATTTCCCATGGGAAATCAGGAATCCTTTGGTGTGCAAGCCCTTTCTGATTCCTGTCCCAGTGCAGTGTGTGAGGAGATGTCATAAATACACACCAAAAGCAGCATGACAGACAGATACACCCCAAATGAGCTCCATCCATGTGGGATTTCCATGTGTTTCAGGTGCCCATGGCTGTTTCCAGTGCCCAGGAGCTTTAGGAAACACTCCTTGATTCTTTGTTCCCTCTATTCACTCAGCATCAGCCCCATGTGAACTCTATGCAGGTGTCCCCCCTGCTGGGATCAATAATTTGGGGCCAGTGTCTGTCCTTCTATGGCTCCCTGTGACAACCTTCCCACCTGGCTGTTTGCAGCAACAAAATCCATCACTAGCCCAAACCTCCCACTTTGCTCCTGGTCGCTGTTGGTGTGGGATGGAGGATTTGCCTCCAGTTCATCCCTTGTCATTCATGTATTTTGCATAAAGAGCCCAAGGAATGTGTATCTTCAGCCCAAATGAAATTCACTTTGAAACGAAGGAGCTTTACTAATTTCCTCCTCATAAATAAGGAAACACTCTGGAAATTCAGTGTCTTCTCCGTGTGGGAGTGTCAAGGTCTGTGGCTCACTTGGGCAGGGTTTCCTTGGGAAGTGTCTTGTCCTTGTGTCACCACCCTGGGACAACCCTGATTTCTCAGTCCACATCATTCCTGCTCTCCAGGTTTGGCTTGTTGGCAAATATCCCCAAATCAGGGCTTGGGATGAGAAGGATTTTTCCCTTTAAAACTCCTGAGTCGTCTTTTGTGCTCTCCCCAAACCAGCCTTGTTTGTTCCTGTGTGTTCAGAGTTCTGGGGTTGCTGCCTGAGCTGAAAGTCTGAGCACTCTGACACATCCTGATGTTCCAAATCCCAGTTCCAACTCTTCCTCCCTAATCCCAACTCCAACATTCGGCTTTGGGCAGGTAATTACAGGCTTTATTGAACCTGAACATGGGGCAGGTGGGGAGGGACTGAGTGCTCAGAGGAAAGGCAGCTTTGGGCTGAGTTTGCAGCAAAATAGAGCAGAGTGAGGTGTGGATGCAGGACCTCAGTGCCCACCCTGGGCTCATTTGGGGAAGGGTTTGCTGTCAGTCAGAACCTGCCTGTTGGCTGCAATTCTGGCTCACATTAAAAAGAAAAAGAAGTTGTTCCTCTGCTATTACGAGGAAAATGAAAATTAACTGAAAAAAATACCCCTAAATGGAACCACTTCATCTAAAAAGAGATTTTTTTTTTCCCCCTGAAAAAGCCTGAGCTTGGAACAGGTGGGGATGTGCAGGGCTCAGGAGGTGCTGGGATTGCAGGGCTCACATCTGGGAGGGGCAGGGCTCACAGCTGGAATATGCAGGGCTCACATCTGGAATATGCAGGGCACNCTCCCCTCCTCTCCCTCCCTCCCCCTGGGGTTGTTGGAGCCAGCACAGGATGGACAAGCCCAAGGCAGGTTGTTTGGCTGTTCCAAAGCACAGGCAGAGCTTCAGTGCTGAGATAAGCCCAGATTTCCCTGGAAGAGGGAAAAGCCTTTGCCTCTGGGCAAACCTGCTCAGCGAGAGGTTTTGTTTTTAATGTGCAGTGGAGGAAGAGAACCTGGAATTGAACCTTTCAGCAAACCTTGGAGAGCTGCTTGTGCTCAGCCTTTTCTGCAGCCTCCCATTGTCAGTGCCCCAGATTTACTTTTCCTCAATGGGTTTCCCAAGATAAAAATGTGCATTCTGAAAGGGAAAAAAAATTGAGGGGAAAAAAAAAAAGAGGATGCTTCTGCTTTGTAACCAACCAGGCTCCCTTGAAAGTCTGGATTTCAAAATGGGAGGCATATTTCAAATCTCCATGCTGACTGCCTGACTCTCAGTTTGCTGATTCCCAAAAGCCCCTTGTCAAAATTATCAACACAAGGAGAGGAGGCCAAGCTACAGTTAATTTGACTATTAGACNCTGGAATATGCAGGGCACACAGCTGGAATATGCAGGGCTCACATCTGGGAGGGGCAGGGCACACCTCTGGAATATGCAGGGCTCACAGCTGGAATATGGAGGGCACACCTCTGGAATATGCAGGGCTCACAGCTGGAATATGCAGGGCACACAGCTGGGAGGGGCAGGACCAGGAAATTCTGCAGGAATGAGGCTCTCCCTTCCTTGG
Organism: Sakesphorus luctuosus; assembly: GCA_013396695.1. Classification (NCBI taxonomy): domain Eukaryota; kingdom Metazoa; phylum Chordata; class Aves; order Passeriformes; family Thamnophilidae; genus Sakesphorus; species Sakesphorus luctuosus. Next base: position 145,882 of record VWZD01010430.1, on the reverse strand, counting down.
GAACTGCCTCACCAGAGGGATGCAANGTTTTGTTTTTAATGTGCAGTGGAGGAAGAGAACCTGGAATTGAACCTTTCAGCAAACCTTGGAGAGCTGCTTGTGCTCAGCCTTTTCTGCAGCCTCCCATTGTCAGTGCCCCAGATTTACTTTTCCTCAATGGGTTTCCCAAGATAAAAATGTGCATTCTGAAAGGGAAAAAAAATTGAGGGGAAAAAAAAAAGAGGATGCTTCTGCTTTGTAACCAACCAGGCTCCCTTGAAAGTCTGGATTTCAAAATGGGAGGCATATTTCAAATCTCCATGCTGACTGCCTGACTCTCAGTTTGCTGATTCCCAAAAGCCCCTTGTCAAAATTATCAACACAAGGAGAGGAGGCCAAGCTACAGTTAATTTGACTATTAGACAAGCGTGCAAAACTCGTGGTGTTTTATCCCCCTTTTCCAAACAGTTGTGCGTGAATCTTTTCCTGCTGCATTTGGGGAACTTCTGCTGAGGTTCAGGGTTGTGCTTTGCCAGCAGAGTCTGGTTCCAAGAGCAGAGCAGCAGAAGGCAGGGCTGTTCAGGTTTCCCAACCAGCCACGACCCAGAGTGGCTGCAGAAAAGCAAAGTGAAGGCACAAGAACGTTCCTGTCCTCACTCTTGGAGGCAAAGCTGCCTTTGAAATGAGGCCACATCTGTTCCCAGTGGCTGAAGGGAAGAAACTTGGACACAGAGCCCATGTGGAAGCTGTTCAGTTTGGATTTTCAGGCACTGTGTGTTGCTTGAATTTCTTCTTCTTTCCTGCCTTAACCCCACCATAAAAATTGGCAAGTCTGCTGAGGAGATTAGGGTGGAATGGAGCCTGCAAACTGCTGGAGCTGAATGAAATAAAGATGTTAAAGCAGCCAGGAAATGGCCAGGCCTCCAGTTCTTGGAGGGCTGAGGCTGAGCACTCTGTGAAGGAGGATGGAGGCAGCATCAACTTACACATTCCATAGCAAAACACACACAGAGGGGCCATACAGGAAAATATTTCCTTTCATCTACTCAAGTACTTTCAGCACTGAACAACAGCTCAGGATTCCACCTCCTGCCCTTGAACTGCCCAGTTCTACATTCACTCTGCACTAGGCAGCAGCTTTGCTGCTCTGCCAGTTGTCTCTTTGGCAACAAATTAGGGGTGAGGAGAGGTGGGGAGTAGTAAAATATTAAAGTAGATGGGGGTTTTTTTTTAGAGAAAATATGTAAAGCACTGTGTTGTAACAGCTGGAGCCAATCCCTGACAAAAGTGTGAACTCGTGGCTTGTCCTGGTTCCCAGCCCATGTGGGCAGCAGGAGGGGCCTGGCAGTGGGCAGGGGAATGCACAGCCCTCCCCAGATAATCCTGCCAGGGCACTGCCCTCCCCAAACCGTCCTGCCAGGGCACTGCCCTCCCCAAACCACCCTGCCAGGGCACAGGCCTCCCCAAAGCACCCTGACAGGGCACTGCCCTCCCCAAACCATCCTGCCAGGGCACTACCCTCCCCAAAGCCCCACTGCCCTCCCCAAACCACCCTGCCAGGGCACAGCCCTCCCCAAAGCCCCACTGNCCCAAACCACCCTGCCAGGGCACTGCCCTCCCCAAAGCCCCACTGCCCTCCCCAAACCACCCTGCCAGGGCACTGCCCTCCCCAAAGCCCCACTGCCCTCCCCAAACCACCCTGCCAGGGCACTGCCCTCCCCAAAGCCCCACTGCCCTCCCCAAACCACCCTGCCAGGGCACTGCCCTCCCCAAAGCCCCACTGCCCTCCCCAAACCACCCTGCCAGGGCACTGCCCTCCCCAAAGCCCCACTGCCCTCCCCAAACAACCCTGCCAGGGCACAGCCCTCCCAAAACCACCCTTGCCAGGGCACAGCCCTCTCCAACCCCCTCTACCAGGGCACAGCCCTCCCCAAACCACCCTGCCAGGGCACAGGGGTGTTGCCTGGAGGGTTCTGTGGTTGTTCCCCTCAGGAAGACCTTTGGACCAGGGGCTGTTGGTTCTCTTTTAGTGACTCTGCTGCCCCCCAGCCAGTGGCTTTGCCCAGGGTGGCATCAGTGTGGTAACACTGTGCCAGGGCTCAGCACAAACATGCTGTTTAACAGGGAATAAATGGAAGTCTGCAGAACATGTTTACCAGCCCCAGCCTGGGAGATGCTGCTGCTCCTGTTGCCATGGTTACCACAGTTGTCTGACAATATTAGGAGGAGAATGTTCACATCATTTTTCCCCCCTTGTTTTCCCTTCTGCAATAAAATAAGATACCTGGGAATTAAATTAATCCCTGGTGCAACTGCAGTTTGGTTTCTGCTGTAGTACCAGGGCTGCACACACACAGGCTGGATTTTTCCTCTTTGGACCTGCCCAGCCCAAAGCATTCCCCCAAATTCCCTATTTACCACTCCCCTCTCCTTAACCCTTTTGGCTGCTCTGCTTTCCAGAGGAAGGATCATGCCAAGTGCAAGGGAAGGAAGATTATCTGAGGGATTGACTTTTTTTTATGTGTACCAGAAGGCCAATGTGATTTATTTAAAGGCAACATTTTCAAGCAGTGTTGCTTCACTGGTGCTCAAAGGAGTGTGGGTGCTCTCATCTCATTTTATAACTCCAATTCAAACCAAGTCAGCTGGGAATCAATTTAAGGAAAGTGTTCAGCTGAGTTTCCCACGGTGTAAAGACAAGTGTAATCACAGTAAAAGGGGCTTACCCCTCTGCCCTTGTTAATGTAACACCTCCTGAGGCCTCTCACGGGCCAAACCAGGAGCATCCATCCCATCTTCCCAGCCACTCTTCCATCCCGTGGGCCCACCTGGCCTCTGGCACTGCTGCAGTTTGGGAGCAGCAGGAAAACTGATTTAAGCTGCACTGGTACAAACTTCCTGAGCCTCGAGGCTTTGGAGCCAACAGATGGAGAGGGACTTCTTACAAGGATGTGGTGGCAGGACAAGGGGAACAGTCTCAGGTTTAGATGGGATATTAGGAAAAGATTCTTTACTCTGAGGGTGATGAGGCACAGAACAGGTTTCCAACGTTTGGATGTTCCATCCCTGGAAGTGTGCAAGGCCAGGTTGGACAGGGCTTGGAGCAACCTGGGCTGGTGGGAGGTGTCCCTGCCCGTGGCAGGGGGTGGGATGGGATGAGCTTGAAGGTCCCTTCCAACCCAAACCATCCTGGAATTCCATGGCTCTGTCTTTGGAGCACAGTGGGCTGGTTACCTTTATCCTCATGGCACTGAGCAGCCAAAATGGGCACAGGGTGGGCCTGGATATCCCAAAGGGAAACTCAAGAACTGTTATTTGAGTGTGGCAAGTGGCACTGTGTGTGTGCTCTTCCTCCTCACACCCCTTCCCCCCTTTCCTGCCCTGTTCTGCATTTCTCTGGCTCTGTGTCCTGGCTCTCCTCTCCTGGGCTGCCTCACCCCCTCCCCTCTGTGCTCTGAGATTTCCAAAGGGCAGAACCTCCTGGGAGAAGCTCCTCATCAGTAGCTCTTGTTGTGGTGCAAAGCCCCAAAGCCCCTTTGCCTCGAGGTTGGTGAGCTCCTGCCTCCTCCTCAGCCCTCCCAGGTGGCACAGGAGAAGCTCAGGAGGAGCCAAGGGCAGGGGTGGGGCAGGGAACGGAGATGCTGCTCTGAGACTGCTGGCACAGAGGAGAAGGAAGGCAAAAGGAAGCTGACTTTCTCCACTTAGCAATTAAAATCAATCTTTCCTTACTGGAATCTGATAATCCTCGAAGCTCCAAGCCTTGAACACTGAGGAGGGAAACTTGGTGCCTGCAAAAGGCTGTTGCTGTCAGTTCATCTCATCAGCTACCACCCATAACCCCCCTGAGGAGCAGACAACAGGCTGGGAAGGCAACACTTCCACTGCCCTGATCCTCTCCCTCAATCAGGGCTTTCATTTTCCTGCTGAAATGGGGCTAAGTGATATTAAGAAGCCACAAAGCTGAGGATGGGGTTGCTTAGCAATCACAAAGATGGTTTGGAATCACTGCTGAGCTCCAACACTTCGGCTCAGCTGAACCTCCTGTTCCTGTCACAAACTGGCACAAAACTTCTCCAAGCATCACTTTATTGTTAAATTTAAACATCAGACATTTAGATAGAAATGCACTTAAAATTCCCAGGCATTTCTTTTGCTGAATCCTTGTCCTTTAACACTGGAAGAGTCTGTTCCACGATTTATTCCTTCTTGAATAACTGAGGCAGCAACACAAGATTGCAAATACATTGGTATCACTTTTAGCTTTGCTGGCTGCTGAAGCAAATTAAAACCTCCTGCTAGTAATAATCCCCCTAACTTGAGGCTTAATGATGCCATGAACTCTGCAACTGGAGTTTTTTGGAGTTTGATCCAATTATCCACTGCTAAAGTTGATTCAGGAAAGAAAGGGAGAGATGACACCCCCCAGCCAGGGTTCTGTGTCATTGTCGGATCACACACAAGGTGAGGCTTTGAATGGGATGTATCATAGACTTTTATAGCAAAATATAATCTAGGCAGACAAGACTAAAGGCTGGAGAAAGGATTTCTCATTCCCTCATGGGAAAATAAGGTGCACTGATGCAAAAGGCCCTTTGAAAGGCACTGCAGTGCCAGGCTCAGCTGGAGGCTTCTGGGATGGCTGCTTTCAGTCCTGCCTGCAGAGAGATGCTTTCTCCTGTCTCAGTGGCTTCTGCTCTTTCTTTCTGCTTTTAATTTACATTGCACAATTTAACCATCATTGCAGGCCCTTCAGGCTATTTATTCCTGGAGAATAAAAGCTGAATGGGAGCAACGTGTGTGAGAGCTGTGCCAGCTCACAACCCTCCCTGCTGCCCACACTGCTGGGTGGCAAAAGCAAAGTGTGCCCCGATTTGGACTCAAAACACTTGTCAGTGAGTGGAACAGGTGGCCCAGAGAAGCTGTGGCTGCCCAGCGTGTCCCAGGCCAGGCTGGACAGGGCTTGGAGCAATGTGGGCTGGTGGAAGGTGCCCCTGCCTGTGGAATGACCATCTTTGACGTCTCTTCTAACCCAAACCATTCTATGGTCTAAAAAAGCTGTTTGTAGTTTCCCTTTCAAATGTATCTGGGAAGAATGAATGTGAAAATCCACCTGTGTTTTCCTCCCCCCCTTCCTGTGATATTTAAGCTAATAATGTTTCTGGAAGCAAAGAGAGAGGTGTTTTAATGGAACATGCTCAGCAGATGGGATTGAGGTGGCTCTGGCTGATCTAATTACTCTCCATCTTGGCCATACTTCATAGCCTTGATGCTTCTTGTAAATTTGGTGATTTTACGGCCCTAAGAAATGAAACAATAATGTTAATTGGTTTGGAAAGCTGCCCACTGGCTGCACTAATAAAGGTAGAAAGCAGCTCGTGGTGGTGGTAAATGAATGCTGAGAGGAATAAGGAAAATTAAAGCCCATCATTCCAGTGACAGCCACTAACTCTGGTGACATCAGCACCAACCCTCCTGCACCTGGGCAAGCCACATCCCTGGGAACCAGAAACCCAAATCCTTTAGCTGGGTAGTTTCAGGAGGGATGTCTAAAACATTTTGGCACAAGTGTTTTTTTTTCCAGATGCAAGTGAAGAAATACAAAGGGGGAAGAAAAGAAAATCTGGTTTGATGAGTGGAACTGAGAGAATTCAGAGCAGATTCCTGAGTGGGATCCCTTGGCCTGAGTGCTCAGAGCAGAGTATCATCAATGCCTGATTGGTTATATGTCCCACAAGACCATTTTCCTTATGCTTTCCATCATAGAATTGAATCACAGAATCACAGAATGGATGGGGTTGGAAAAGACCTCCCAGATCATCAAGTCCAACCCTTGGGCCAACTCCAGTCCCGTCACCAGATCATGGCACTCAGTGCCACGGCCAAGCTCAGCTGAAAACCCTCCAGGGATGGGGAATCCACCCCCTCTCTGGGCAGCCCATTCCAATCCCTCAGCACTCTCTCTGCAAAGGATTTTTTTCTGCTCTCCAACTTCAATTTGCCCTGGCAGAGCTTGAGCCCCCCGTGCCCCCTTGTCCTATTGCTGAGTGCCTGGGAGAAGAGACCAACCCCCACCTGGCTCATCTTTGTCTTCTCCTCCTTAATGAAGCAGGAACATCTGATGTGTGGCTGTGCTGGAAGGGCAGGAGCCAGGGGCTTGTCCTGGGGGGAAGCTTTGCCAGTGGACACCCCCAGGCTGCAGGATTTGTGCAGCCACCCAGCTCCAGCCATCCCCATGGGTAGGGACAGGGATAGGGACAGGGACAGACTTTGTGCAGCCACCCAGCTCCAACCATCCCCATGGGT
>VWZD01010430.1:123468-139323 GCA_013396695.1 Sakesphorus luctuosus | reverse complement strand
CTTTGTGCAGCCACCCAGCTCCAGCCATCCCCATGGATAGAGACAGGGACAGGGATAGGCTTTGTGCAGCCACCCAGCTCCAGCCATCCCCATGGACAGGGACAGGGATAGGCTTTGTGCAGCCACCCAGCTCCAGCCATCCCCATGGGTAGGGACAGGGACAGGGACAGACTTTGTGCAGCCACTCAGCTCCAGCCATCCCCATGGGTAGGGCCAGGGCCAGCTGGGGCCTCTGCAGTGGGGTGGCACCACCTCATTGCCCAGCCAAGCATCACTGCAGCCTTTTATTCCAAGGGAGTCTGTCAACACTGAGTTGGGAGCGTTGAGGAGGTGTTGTGATCACCAACATCACTCCAGGAGACCTTTCCCTTGCCCTCTGCAGCTCTCCCAGCCCTGACCTGCAGCTCAGCGTGTGGAGAAGAGCCCATCAGCTCTTTGGGCAGCTGCTGGGAAGCAGGAGGCAGATGCTGAGCTCCATAATTGATTTATTTCTCCTCAGCAGGTCTCATGGAGGCTCACAGGGCAGTCCTGGGCAATGAGGGGACCCTGCTGGCCCCTTTGACAACTGACATGATGGAGAAAATTGCCATGTCACCCCTTATTAGGGACAGCCTTTTCCCTCACTGCAGACAGGACCCAGCCTGGGCCTGAGAAGGACCACGGGAGCTGGGTGGGCATCACTGGAGCTGGTGGTCCTGGGCTGGGTGAGGGTGTTTGGGGAGCTGCACCCAGGGCAGCTGTGGGGCCTGGGGGGGTCAGAGCATGTTTTCATGCTTGACCTGCTCCTCACCTCTGCCTCTGCCCAGACACAAGGAACAATGTGCTCCTTTCTGAGGGAGGATGCCCTGATGCTTTGGCTGCTTCCAAGGGATGAGCTCATGGAGGGAACTCAGAGAGAACAATTCCTTTTCTTCCTAACTGGAAAGGAGCACAGCCTCTCACCCCACCAGATGTGTCTCTGGGTCTGTTCAAAACCAGAAAATCTGGTTTGATGAGTGGAACTGAGAGAATTCAGAGCAGATTCCTGAGTGGGATCCCTTGGCCTGAGTGCTCAGAGCTGGCTCTTGCAAAGTCCCTGGTGAGAGTCCTGGTTTTACAGACACAGGGCTGGGAGGAGCTGCTCCAGCTGCAGCCTCTGCCACTATTTGGAGGCACTCTAAGGGCATCAGCTCTCTGTTTATCAGCTCCACTGCACCCTCTGCCATCCCCTTTCATTCACTCCTTATGGCTCTACATCCCCTGTTCTCTATTAGACAGCAAAGACTTTGGAGAGGGAGGAGTGAGGGGCAAATAACACCCTGAAATCTGCATCCCAATTAGGCCTAGGAAGCCTAGAGCAATATATTAACATTGTTTTATAACCAGACCTTCCCATTCCACCTGACTGGAACCATAGGCAGTTGCCACAGCGATTACTCCCAGCACAGAAATCCCTTTTGACAGGTTTGGGTTGCCTTCTTTACTCCCATTAATTGTTTCCCTGGGAATTCTGTAGCAAGGTTAACCCCAGTCCTAAGGAAAAGCAGCATCTGGCATTAAAAGTGTGTGCCAACAGCTCCACCTGGGCAGTGTGATGGGCACCCCTCCTGCTCCTGCCCAGCTCCCACTGCCTGGGGAGGTGCAATGACCATCCTGCTGCTGCATTTCATTGGAAACTCTTCTTCCCAACCAGTTGAAGCTCTTCCCCTGGCTCTTAATAGTGGTGTTTAGCAGAGCTGATGAAGAATCTCACCAGGATCAAGAGAGAAAGAAAGAGGTTTTTCCTAAACTTTGTGTTCTCACAGTTCCCAGGGCCCACCCTCTGCACTTGCAAATGTATTTGTCAGAAATCAGGACTCAACTTCTGTGACAGATGAAAACATAACAGTCTAATTGAGAGCTGATGCCAATCCCCTCCCACCTCATTAGTTCCCTCCTGCCTCCCCTCTGTGTGTGCCTGGGGAGCAGCTCCCACCCCGGGGACAGCCACCAAAACCCTGGGCTGGGGCAAACTGGGCAAACTGGGCATTCTGGTCAGCCTGAGCTGGGCTGGAGGGAAGGGCTGTGTGGAGGGAGGGAGGGAGGGAGGCTGGGCAGGGAAGGTCTTTCTCAGTTCTGATATGTTTGGCAGCCTCCTGGCAGGGCTTTCTTTGCCATCCTCCTGGCAGGGCTTTCTTTGCCATCCTCATGGCAGAGTTTTCTTTGCCATCCTCCTGGCAGGGCTTTCTTTGCCATCCTCCTGGCAGGGCTTTCTTTGCCATCCTCATGGCAGGGCTTTCTTTGCCATCCTCCTGGCAGGGTTTTCTTTGCCATCCTCATGGCAGGGCTTTCTTTGCCATCCTCATGGCAGGGCTTTCTTTGCCATCCTCCTGGCAGGGTTTTCTTTGCCATCCTCATGGCAGGGTTTTCTTTGCCATCCTCATGCCATCAGATCTGACAAGGGATTTTTGCTGCAATTTTTAAAAAGAAGCAGAAGTTTTGTTAAGGGGCAGTGGGGCAATAGTGCAGGGACAAGGGGGAAAGGTGCAGAGTGGGATCATTTCCAGGGATGGATGTGCAGGAATCCACCTAATTCTCTGCTCTGAGCTGCTCACAAACCACAATGATCCTCAGGGCTGACAAAGCTGCAGAGAACCTGAGCAAAGCAGCAGCTGGAAGATGTTTATAACATCAAAATACAGCTGTCACAGAGACACCTGGCTCTGCTTTCCCTCCTCTGCCCTTTCTATCTCCTCTCTTTCAGCTCATGCCACAGGAAAAAACAACCAATTTTCTTAGTCCTGTGGGCCCAGCCTGCAGAAAGGAAATAATCACCACCCCAGACCAAAGAGATTGAAATGATCTTCAGGATGTGGGAGTGACACTGCCAGTCCTCCCCATCAGCAAGGGCTGCTCCTGCAGGAGGACCAGGGGCACACTCAGTGCTGCCAGTCAGCCAGTCCATTTGTGCCTTCAAAATACTGATGGCCCTGGGAAGAACTATTTGCATAAATGTTTTCCTTCTCCCTGATATCGCATCTCCCCAAACGCAGCCCTGGCTGGGGAATGAAATGAGCTTTTTCCTTTGCATGCCAAGGGAATGGGAGATTTTGTGCTCCAAGTGGAGATAGTGAGATCCCAGTGGGCAGGTGAGAAATTGCCTCTCACTTTTCTACAGCCACTGTCACAACCCTTAAACAGGGAGGGGGGTTTGGCCACAGAAATTATCCCCCTCCCCAGCAAAGTGGAAGAGGTTTTTAAATACCAGGCTCAGAGGTGGGAGCAGTGCAACACAACAGAGTAAAGCCAGAGGAATATCAAGCAGAAACAAACTCCAACACTGTATTTTCCCCCAGAACATTCTTTTCTCCATTTATTGTTCTTTTCCTTCCGATCAGCTGGAATCCTTTGCAAACAACTCAGATGATTTCAGGTGATTCTTTGCAGACAAAAGCAGGGACAGACTTTTTTGGCACTTCTATTCTTCCCTGCACTTCTGACAGAGCAGATTGTGCTGTTGGTACAGGCACAGTTTGAAAATCCTTCCAGGTAATTGTGCTTTTTGAAGGAGCCATTTTGGTATTGGTCATTTTTGGTATTTGTCATTCACCTTCCCTATTTGTTGAGCTTTCGGTTCTTGTCTCCTCTCTAAGGTTGGGAGTTTTCGCCATTTCAATGTTTTTGGTTGAATTTGAGTATGGTTTTAATTAAAGAAAAAATGTTAATGGCATACACAATGTTCATAAAAACAAGAGCAATTCTTCCCCAGTGACTCACTTAAAGAAAGGAAGTGCATCAGGTTGTGCCTTTCTGTTAAAATATGCTGTGTGGGGTGTTTTCCCATTTTATTTCTTCAGGCCTGGCCTTGGAACAGACTGGGATTGAATTGAAATTCCAAACAAAACTTCTGCAATGGCTGAAAGCCCGTGGAACTTTGGCTTTTCCCTTTTCCTTGGTTGTCAAAGAATTGTTATTTGGGGGGGGGAAACAGGCCAAAATGTGGGAGTTGTGCATCACCCTGTGAGATTGCTCAGGGCTGGAGAGAGATAGGAGAGGGAAATACAGGAAATTGTAATCCATGTGCCAACAAACTTCCTGTCATTTGGGATTGGCTTTGTTAGAATCACAGAATGGATTGGGTTGGAAAAGACCTCTGAGATCATCAAGTCCAACCCTTGATCCAACCCCACTGTGATCACCAGCCCAGGGCACTCTGTGCCCTGGGCTGGTGATCACAGTGGGGTTGGATCAAGACATGGTGGATTCTCACTCAGTGCCACATCCACAGAATCACAGAATGGATTGGGTTGGAAAAGACCTCCCAGATCATCAAGTCCAACCCTTGGGCCAACTCCACTCCCTTTACCAGATCATGGCACTCAGTGCCACGGCCAAGCTCAGCTGAAAAACCTCCAGGCATGGGGAATCCACCCCCTCTCTGGGCAGCCCATTCCAATCCCTCAGCACTCTCTCTGCAAAGAATTTCTTTCTGATCTCCAAGTTAAATTTTAATATTCTTTTGCTCCAGTCACTCTGAATTCTTCTCTCCCTGCAGGTCTATACTCTCCTGGCATCAATAACATATTAATATATTCCTGTGTACTAAGCAGCACTTAATAATTACCTCAAACCTTAATTTGCTGAGACTCAATTACCCCGGCAGCTCATTGACATTGTTAAGGTTAATAACTCAGTGATTCATGGACAGCACACATTACAAATCAAATTGATTGGAGTAATTGTTGCAGCAAACCCTCTGAACAACAGGCAGAGTGTATTTAGCAACACTGAAGCAGCAACTTTGCCAACAGTCAGATCTCTTGGGAGGCTGCAGAGGTCCCTGACAGTGAAATTCCAGCAGTTTTGGGTGGGAGTCTTTCCTCAATGATGGGGAATTTCCAACCCTGGCCCTGCAGGAACACTCAGGTTCTGGATCCAACACAAACAGTGCTGGTAAAAAATGGCCAATTTTCTCACCTGCAGCCCCACTACAACAATTCCTTGGTGGGAACAATCCCACAGAGTGTCAGGGCAGTCGCCCCAGCAGTGGTTTCACCCTTTGCTCTGAACATGCCCTGAAATAATTACACTTTGTCTTCTCAGAGCTGGAGTGAGGTAGGACCACTGCTCTTCTTTCTCCTTATCACTCAGCAAAGGAGTGATGGTTTAATGTATGTGTTGAAGTGACTTCTTGAATGAATCTTAATCATCTGGGCTAATTAGAGCCTGTGTTTGTTAATCAGATGTGAGTAGCACTCTGATTTCTCTATTTAGATAAATGTCTGCTGGAAAACCTCTTGGCAGATGGGCAAATGTTTGCTCCCCCCCAGCCTAAGTGGGCATTTTAGCAGGTTGCAAACATCACTTCATGGCTAATTAGGGAAAAACGAAACCAGCAATTCCAGTGGCCACCACACGTTCCCAGGCACTTCCCCAGGCACGATGGGAGTGTTGGACATGAGGCTCTGCATTTGGAATTCCTGGGTCCTCCTCACATCACTTGTCACGGCTCATGCTAAGCCCAGATCTCTCTCCCCCAAAAAGTAACTCAGAGTGAGATTAACTTGTCCCAGTGTGACCAGCCTGGTCCTCTCCCAGGCTGGTAAGAACCAAGTGAAATAAGAACCGAGTGAAATTGCTGGGGTGTCCTCTGCAGGGCCACGAGCTGGACTTTGATGATCTTTGTGAGTCCCAACTCAGGACATTCTGTGGTTCTAAATCAACCTAAAGCCTTGAGGGAGCAGCTGCAGCTGATCTTGTGCCCAACCAAACTTTTGTCTAAGTTTATAACACCCTCAAGCCCTTAAGCCAAGGAAGAAAGGTGCATTTAGCCCTAAGAGGTGCTCAAGGCCCTGGGGAGGGGGGATGTGGATGCTTTCCCTTCTGCCAGCTCTCCCTTCCTCACCACCACGTGGATCTTACCCAGGGTGGTGGGTTGGCCCTGGCTGAACACCTTGCAGGGACATCTCCATCCTCCAGGCTCAAACTAGGAGGAGATTTCTGCACTCTCAAGAATTACCCGGGAGAGTATTTAAATATCTCTCTCAATAATTACAGTAACTTCCCTGCTTCCAATATTCCCAGCAGCTCCTCAGCCACTGGAAGTGCTAAGTACCCTGGTTTTATCGTGCATACCTATGGATTACAAATAGATCTTATTAACTGCTCCAAACTGACACATCTATTTGAATAAAGGGGCTCATTCCTTTGCAGGCAGTAGAACAATCTCCCTGCTATGCTAATAAATACAGGCATTTGCATAAATGTAATCAGATGTTGAGTCTCTGCATATGCAGCCCAGCATTATGTGCCTCATTCCTGGGTGCTGGAGGGAACTGCAGAGGCTGCAGGGGCAGGAGAGCCAAAGTCACCAACTGTTTGAACTGGGCAGGCACTGGGCAAGGAAAATGGGAGCCTGACCTTCCAGAAATCCATCTCTGCTTCCACAGGGATTGTGTTACACAGACACTGGATCATACATTTTACAGCCTTTTGTATTATGCATTGTATACATTATATATTGTATTACAGATAAGGAAAGGCAATTTTCTGGGTTTTGTCTGGAAGAGCTCTGATCGTGCTGGACTCTCCCTTTTGATTAATAATGCATCATGTAGGATTACTGCTTTCTACATCTGTAATAGATGCAAATGCAGCTTCCCACAAAACCTGTGGCACCTGCACTGGCAGGAGCTGCTGCTGTGTGAGCAGGAAGAAAGGAGGGGAAGGTTCTCCCCTTCACAGAACCCTCTGTGCTCTGGTGGTGAAGAACCACCTTCCCTCCAACCTCAGCTGGGTGAAGAACCAACAAAACATTCTGTAAGTTTGGGGAGAGCAGATGCTCAAAGGCTGGGAGGGATTGGTCTCTTCTCCCAGGCACTCAGCAATAGGACAAGGGGGCACGGGGGGCTCAAGCTCTGCCAGGGGAAATTGAAGTTGGAGAGCAGAAAAAACTTCTTTGCAGAGAAAGTGCTGAGGGATTGGAATGGGCTGCCCAGAGAGGGGGTGGATTCCCCATCCCTGGAGGTTTTTCAGCTGAGCTTGGCCGTGGCACTGAGTGCCATGATCTGGTGACGGGACTGGAGTTGGCCCAAGGGTTGGACTTGATGATCTCAGAGGTCTTTTCCAACCCAATCCATTCTGTGATTCTGTGGATGTGGCACTGAGTGAGAATCCACCATGTCTTGATCCAACCCTACTGTGATCACCAGCCCAGGGCACTCTGTGCCCTGGGCTGGTGATCACAGTGGGATTGGATCAAGGGTTGGACTGGATGATCTTGGAGGTCTTTTCCAACCCAATCCATTCTATGATTCTATGACCATGATCTCCTGCAGAACACAGAAGGATTTTTTGTCCTGGACAGCTCAGGTTGGACTGAAGGGGCAGAAGGAAGGGCTGAAGGGGCAGTTCCTGCTGCCTCCTCCCTTTCTAAACTGGTTTAGTGCTAAAGGAAATGCAGCTTCTTTTGCAAACATGGCAAACATGCCTATCCCTGCTCATCCTGCTGCTGCTTCCCCCCTGTGTCTCCATGTGCTTCACCCTCCAGCAGCCCTGAATGTGCTTCTGGGGAGCAGAGAAGCCCTGCCTGCCCTTCTGGGGGCAGTGCAAAGGCTCAGCAGGGTGTGTGGAGCCTGGCAGGGGCTGGGAGCTCTCCCTCAGTGCTGGAACCAGGGCAAGCTGTCTGGGTTGGGCTGCAGAGCTGCCAGGGGAAGGCAAGGTGGACTTTCAGGAGAAAACCAGATGCAGGTTCATGCAGCCTGAGCCTTAAGCCACATCTCCCACGTTGCTTCTCTCCACATCCCATCTGCACTGCTGGGCACTGCTAGTGAGTCCTGTCCTTGCCATCCCCCCCCGTGCTGGTTGGGGAGGGGCTTGGAACACGGGGCTTGTGCCAACTGTGGGCAATTCTGCAGGCAAAACAGTCTGAGAGCTGTTATTTATTCATTTGAGAAACATTCTTCAGCCATTTCTAAATGCTGTAGAAGGAAAAGGCTGCTCCAGCTTCACTGGGGGCTGTTCTCACAAGGTGCTCCCAGGACAGAGTTGGGTAACTCTGAGCATGTCACCCAAGTGCCAGAAATGCCACCTGAGAGCAGGCAGAAAGGCCACCAGAGCCCTCATTCAGGGCTGCAGCCAAGGGGCAGGGAAACCTTCACCAGCCCAGGCTGCTCCAACCTGCCCTTTGTCACTCCCAGGGCTGGGGCAGCCACAGCTTCTCTGCCCAACCTGTGCCAGGGGCTCCCCACCCTCCCAGGGAAGAAAAAAATTCCTCCTCTGTCCAGAGCTGGAGAATCACTTTTCTATGGGGTTCTCATTCTGGGCTGCTCCCAGCTGGTTGTTTCCACCTGCCCCCCAAAAGTGGCTGCAGATCTCCTGCTTCCCCTCACCTCATGGAAGGTTTTCTGGTCAATGCCTTTCTTTCCCCATTGGTGCCTTTCCCTGGCACTGCCAGTTTCCCATTCCCATTAAATGCCCACCTTTATGCCCTCGGGGAGAGCTTCACCCCAGGTTGGGCTGGGGGTGTTTTTTGCCTCCTCAGCTCTGAGTTTTTGGCTCCAAGAGCTTCCCTTCCCCTCTGCTGGGAGCAGATGCACAGAACTCAGAGCACAAACTCTCTGCCAGTTGCTCCTGGAAACTCTCTGGCATTCACAGTGGCTTCCTCAAGAGCTCTGGCTCACAACCACGTCTGGGAGGCTCTGAAGGTGCCCCTGCCTGATGGATCACCTTCAGTTCCTGGTGGAGTTAAAGCAACAGAGTCCTCTGCACCCGGGGCAGAGCTGAGGGGGTGGACGTTCCAACAGGGTGCCTCTCTATGCTGGAAAATGATAAAACTCAGGTCAAGGTCTTTGAAAGGTGATTTAATTTTTATAAAAAAAATCTCCAAGCAGTGATCCACTCACTTTCCCAACCCCTGTGATACCTGTACAACCCCTGAAATAGCTGTACAACCCCTCTAATGCCTGTAAACCCCTGTAATTCCTGTACAACCCTTGTAGTACCTGTACAACCCCTCTAATACCTGTACAACCCCTGTATTACCTGTACAACACCTGTAATACCTGAACAAGCCCTGTAATACCTGTACAACCCCTCTAATGCCTGTACAACCCCTCTAATATCTGTACAACACCTGTATTACCTGTACAACCCCTGTATTACCTGTACAACCCCTCTAATGCCTGTACAACCCCTCTAATATCTGTACAACCCCTGTATTACCTGTACAACCCCTCTAATGCCTGTACAACCCCTCTAATATCTGTACAACCCCTGTAATTCCTGTACAACCCCTCTAATCCCTGTACAACCCCTCTAATATCTGTACAACCCCTCTAATATCTGTACAACCCCTCTAATCCCTGTACAACCCCTCTAATATCTGTACAACCCCTGTATTACCTGTACAACCCCTCTAATGCCTGACCAACCCCTGTAAAGCAGAATCTTTGCCTCTGAGTGGTCTGGGCAGGACCACTGTGTGCAGCACAGAGTTTGGGTTGCAGTGCCATGGCCTGTTTTGGTTTGCTGGCTGAATTTTGGGTCTTAAAAAGCATCCAGTTGCCCATCATTCCCCCACCACAACGAGTCTGCCTTGTGGCAGTTGCAGGTCAAACAGTAAGAGCAGCATTAATGTATGTGAGATAAAAGCAGTGCTGGTCTCCGTGGCTCTGCAGGATTCATTTCATACCCAGCCTGCTGCAGAGGTGATTTATCCTCCAAATGATGCCCTAAAGTTTGGCCATTTGGTGGAGTTCCAAGAGGCACAGAGAACATTTGGCTTGGAATTAATGCAGGAAAGGACTTTCAGACATTTTAGCAGGGCAGAACCCTTGAAGGGACTGGAAGGTATTCTTGAGAACATTCAATGTCGCCCTAAATTAGACCATAAAAAGTAAGTGCTTTTTAAAAGCAATTTTGCACAGTAGGGTCTGCATTGTCAGAGCTTCCTGGTGATTTAGGGGTTCTCCTTCCTTGTGACTCCTGCAAAAATTCAACGAATGGGAGTGTGGCTGCTGTGACAAATCCCCTGGCCTGTAAATTTAGAGGAAAAGCTATCTATGTACACATAGATATATATATATAAATGTGATAAACATCTATAAAGCAGAGCCCATAAAACTGGGAGTCTGACAGCACGGTGTGAGGCACTGTCATGGGAGGAGCAAACCTGGATTTTAACCCCTTTTATGCCACATGATACAGATATAAATGTTGCTGATGCTGTGATATTTGCCCATCCTCTTGCTCTTGGTATTTACATTTTTTTGGAGGCTCACTATGACAATCCCATAGCACAGAAGTGGCTCATTTATCATTTTGACCTCGATTTTCTGCTGTTACATCATTTGAATCACCCTCGAAGCTGCCACTTGGCTTCCAGTGTTTCCTGAGCATTTTATTTGCCAAATCAGCCTTGTGGGAGTTGGTGCTGTTGGGTGGCACTTTGCAGCTGGGCATCATTCCCTGGTTGATTCTGTTCTCCTCAGTGGGATGTGATTTTCCTGCTGATCCCCAGTGGGGATGAACCTTCCCAGAGCTTGCCTTCCCAGTCTGTCTCCTTGGGGGACAGGAATTTATTCAGATATATTTTGATAGCCCCTGGATCACTGACAGCTGCCCAAAGCCCCCTGCTTGGCCAGCATCAATCTCCCAGTGCCTCTTACAGAGTTTTCTTACCCCCTGAACTCCTCTATCACTTAGTCCACTCCTGGCCATCAACTTTAATTTGCTTTTGCCTCCCTTGGCTGGGGGTCAGCCCTGATTAGCTGCAGTGCCACCTACCTTGCTGTCCCTGGGATGCCAAAGGGATGGGAACTGGCTCAGAAGCGGAACAAGGCTCAGGCTCAGCCCAGCAGAGGCTTCAGTGGGTTAAGAAAACAACGTGCAGAGGAATTAGTGCAGGGCAGCCCGACCTTGGCCTTTCCCAGGGCTCAGTGAAAAGCCCTTTCAGAGCCATTTAATGTCCTCTGTCAGTGCAGGGACTGCCTGACCCAGGGGACAAGAGCCCCCTCCATCCTGGGCTGTACCTTGGTGCTCTGGGTCACCTGCCAGGGCTGGCATTCTTCTGAAAATGTGCACACAGACAAAGAAAAAAAAAAGGAAAAAAAATAAACCAGCCTGGTAAATAACATTCCCTTCCCCATCAAGTGCTTAACAGGGAAGGACAAGACACAAGCACAGCTCCAGAAGCCTTACTCTAATCTCTAATGACAGACCCAGCCAGCAACAGGCTGAGGAGGAGCTCTCAGACACAGTGCCAAGAGCAGCAGAGAGCACAGGCATTTTTATCTCTCTGGTGCTTTTGTCATGTCTCTCAGGGCAGGTCTGAATTGTGGCAGCAGGAGCTGTGCCTGCAGCTCTGCCACTGAGGCAGGACCTTTGCTGGCTCTGTGTCCAAACCCCAGCCATGGGCTGGGGGAGGTTCTGCAGCCACAGAGCCCAATTAGTGCCAACTGGAAGGGCATGAGCTGTCCCTGCCTGGAGCTCAGCACAGGGGGCACCATGAAGTCTCCAACTTGACTAAATGTTTGCCAAAGCAATGCCTTAGAATCACAGAATCATAGAATGGATTGGGTTGGAAAAGACCTCCGAGATCAGCAAGTCCAACCCTTGATCCAATCCCACTGTGATCACCAGCCCAGGGCACAGAGTGCCCTGGGCTGGTGATCACAGTAGGGTTGGATCAAGACATGGTGTATTCTCACTCAGTGCCACATCCACAGAATCACAGAATGGATTGGGTTGGAAAAGCCCTCCCAGATCATCAAGTCCAACCCTTGGGCCAACTCCAGTCCCGTCACCAGATCATGGCACTCAGTGCCACGGCCAAGCTCAGCTTAAAAACCTCCAGGGATGGGGAATCCACCCCCTCTCTGGGCAGCCCATTCCAATCCCTCAGCACTCTCTCTGCAAAGAATTTCTACCTGCTCTCCAACTTCAATTTGCCCTGGCAGAGCTTGAGCCCCCCCCGTGCCCCCTTGTCCTATTGCTGAGTGCCTGGGAAAAGAGACCCACCCCTTGCTCATCTTCCCTCCTGTCCTTCTGCCAAGGGGTCAGCAGTGGGAGCACCCCCCATGCCAGGCTGAGCTGGTATAAGCCTGGCAGAAGATGCCCAAAGTACAGGCAGAGAGGAGGGAGGGTGCCCTGGGCAGTGCCCCTGCTCAGAGGGGGCTCTGTGCTGCAAGGTGTGCCCTGGGTGTTTGCTCCAACTTGGAAAATACAGTCTGAGCACACCAATCTTTGCAAGAGGGAGAAGCAGGAGGCAGGGAAGGAGCCTCAGGGCTTCCTTTAACCCCCTGGTGGTGCTGAACTCCAGCTGGAAAAATCATCACAGAGAAGTTCCTGGCCTGAGCTGCTGCAGGGCAAGGCACCAAATGAAGTCATCCCTTCATGTGAGGGAACACCACGAGTCAAGGCAACGTTCAACCTCTGCTTGGAGAGGGAGCTGGGACCAGCTTTGGGGACCCAGCTGGTGTTGTCACCCTGCTCTGCTCCCACCAGGAAGAGCATAGGAGGGACAAGTGAGCAGAACAAGGTGCTGAGGGGTGGGCAGAAACGCAGCAATTTGCATACAAAGCGTGGAGATAATGAAAAAGTCCATTTAAACCCATAAATCAGGGACCTCCTGGTTTAATCATGAAAACTGGCAGGACTACAATGGCCTTTAGAACAGGAGGTGGCTCTGCAGGGGCAGGGCCTGGAAGGGGCTTTCTGCTGGAGGGGTTGAGATGAGCTCTGACACGCCAGACAAATCTACACGGGGCTTCTCCTTCTCCCACTGGCTTTTGAGACATCTTAAATTAGAATCAGCACTTGTTTCCACATCAGGAACGGGTCCAAGGCTGGTGTCAGTGCTTTGGGGTTTGTGCCAGCTTTGCAATGTCTGGGTTGCAGCAACTCCTCTTTGCCCAGGTCCCTAAATCACTGGTTCTGCAGCTTTTAATTGCAGGTGAGCAGAGTAATCCTCTGTCAGCCACTCAATCCTTTCTCTATTCATCTTGCCAAACAGGGAAAAAGAAATAAAGGAGAAAAGAATGATCCTGGAGGTGTTTTGCAGCCTCAGTGATTCTGTGGTGCTGCAGTGTGTGGGTGAGAGGGAACTGCCAGCCCTGTGCCAAGGGCTTTGGTGACCTGAGTGTCACCTGCCAGCTTAGGAGGGGCTTTGATGCCTGACACCCCCTGCCCCAGAGCAAGGGAGAGGTGGATATTGAGCTGTCTCTGGGTGCTCCAGAGTGCCTGCCTTGGGTTGCTCAGGATTGCAGGGTTTGCTTCTCCCAGGAAGTAATTTGGGAATTAGAATCATGGAATCATAGAATGGATTGGGATGGAAAAGACCTCCAAGATCAGCAAGTCCAACCCTTGATCCAACCCCACTGTGATCACCAGCCCAGGGCACGGACGTGCCCTGGGCTGGTGATCACAGTAGGGTTGGATCAAGACATGGTGGATTCTCACTCAGTGCCACATCCATAGAATCACAGAATGGATTGGATTGGAAAAGCCCTCCAAGATCATCAAGTCCAACCCTTGGGCCAACTCCAGTCCCTTTACCAGATCATGGCACTCAGTGCCACGGCCAAGCTCAGGTTCAAACCCTCCAGGGATGGGGAATCCACCACCTGCACAGGTCATTTCATTTCCTCGATGGTTTTCCAGGATCTTTTCTCCTCTTCACTCCTGCACAAATAGCCCTCTATGGAGAAAACATAATAGAAGGCAGCCCAGGGAAAAAAGCAGAATATTAAGTGATTCAGGAATCCTCAGGGGATGTTTCTGCTTTTATTGCCGAGTCACCACCAGGAAAAAATGTCAATCACTTCTTCTCTGCCTTTCTCTCAATGCCTTTCTATTTAAAAATGTAATTAGATCTGCATGCTCCTTGTTTTTAATTTTAATGATGTGTCTGGAGCTGTGTTGTTAAGGTTGCTCCATGTCAGTTTGCAAATGAAAATAACTCTGCTCTGTCCTGACTATCAGTGCACTTGAATCCATTTTAGATAGAGAAATGTATTGTTTTAAAATAATAATAAAGAAATCTTTTGAAGGCATTGAATACATATTTTCCTGGGGATTTCCAGCTAGACTGAAGAGGCTGATTTTATTTACAGAGTTTGATAACAGACACACCTCCCAATCCTCAAAATTTCCTTTGTTTGGGAAGAATGAAAGGCACCAAAGTTGAGCAGAGGATTTTATTTGCTGATTTAATTATTTACTGTGTAGTGAGGCCTCACTGAGAGTGAACAGGATGAGGAGCTGCAGAAGCAGAAGGAAAATGAAATCAGCTCCTGCCTCCAGAGAAAGAGCCTAAAGACATTAGAGATGTATCCAAAGGACTTCCATAAACACTTCCCTGCACTCCTCTGGTTTGTTCCTTTAGAGGTGTTGATGGAGAGATCAGAAGAAAAGTGGATTTATGAAATATGGAACTCTAAGTATGTTGGAGATGAGCAAAACCATCCCTGGAGGTTTTTAAGCTGAGCTTGGCCGTGGCACTGAGTGCCATGATCTGGTAAAGGGACTGGAGTTGGCCCAAGGGTTGGACTTGATGATCTCAGAGGTCTTTTCCAACCCAATCCATTCTGTGATTCTATGGATGTGGCACTGAGTGAGAATCCACCATGTCTTGATCCAACCCTACTGTGATCACCAGCCCAGGGCACTCTGTGCCCTGGGCTGGTGATCACAGTGGGATTGGATCAAGGGTTGGACTTGATGATCTCAGAGGTCTCTTCCAACCCAACTGAGAAGAGAAGAGCAACGAGGCTGGAGAAGGGACTGGAGCACAAGTGCTGTGGGGAGAGGCTGAGGGAGCTGGGGGTGTTTGTGCTGGAGAAGAGGAGGCTGAGAGGTGACCTCAGCACTGTCTGGAAGTGCCTGAAGGGAAGTTGTGGCCAGGTGGGGGTTGGTCTCTTCTCCCAGGCACTCAGCAATAGGACAAGGGGGCACGGGGGGCTCAAGCTCTGCCAGGGGAAGTTGAAGTTGGAGAGCAGAAAAAACTTCTTTGCAGAGAGAGTGCTGAGGGATTGGAATGGGCTGCCCAGAGAGGGGGTGGATTCCCCATCCCTGGAGGTTTTTCAGCTGAGCTTGGCCGTGGCACTGAGTGCCATGATCTGGTAAAGGGACTGGAGTTGGCCCAAGGGTTGGACTTGATGATCTCAGAGGGCTTTTCCAACCCAATCCATTCTATGTTTCTATAAAAACCAGGGATGTGCCATCCCTGGGAGTGTCCCAGGCCAGGCTGGACAGGGCTTGGAGTCCCCTGGGCTGGTGGGAGGTGTCCCTGCCCATGGCAGGGGTGGCACTGGGTGGGCTTTAAGGTCTTTTCCAACCCAAACCAGTCAGGGATTCATTTTATTAATCTATTAAAACTGGGATAAAATCCATTCCAGAAATACTGGATGTCTCTACCTTGTCAAACCAGGTTGTTCTCCATTCAAAGTGCAGAGTTAAACTCCTGGATGGGGTTCAGCTACTTCAAGGCTGTGTTGGAAAATTTCCAGGGCCTTTTTGATGCACGAAATAAAAGCACATGTGAGAATCTTGTGGGCTTTGCCCCTAGAACTCTGGTTCTGTTTGGAGCTCCATTTATGTTTTATGCTCTTTGGAAAAACCCAGTTCCACTGCATTAACCTCAGAACACTCTGAGTGCAGGGAGAGCAGCAAAAGGTAAAAACTTCTCCAATAATTGGAGTGATTAATAGAATGAAAATAAAAAATACAGCCTGGCTGAGTCCTGTATGCAGGTCCCAGTGCCCTGCCCTCCCCACCTCCAGTGCCACCAGTCCCTCCCCAGTCCCCAGGCCCTGCCCTGCCCTCCCTACCTCCAGTGCCACCAGTCCCTTCCCAGTACCCAAGCCCAGCCCTGCCCTGCCCACCTCCAGTGCCACCAGT